>CM031620.1:65477897-65497897 GCA_018398815.1 Conus ventricosus | reverse complement strand
ACTGTCAACTCCATCTCACAATCTGTTGTCATCATTCTCACCACTGTCATCTCCATCTCACAGTCTGTTGTCATCATTCTCACCACTGTCAACTCCATCTCACAATCTGTTGTCATCATTCTCACCACTGTCAACTCCATCTCACAGTCTGTTGTCATCATTCTCACCACTGTCAACTCCATCTCACAGTCTGTTGTCATCATTCTCACCACTGTCAACTCCATCTCACAGTCTGTTGTCAGCATTCTCACCACTGTCAACTCCATCTCACAATCTGTTGTCATCATTCTCACCACTGTCAACTCTATCTCACAATCTGTTGTCATTGTGCTCACCACTGTCAAATCCATCTCACAGTCTGTTGTCATCATTCTCACCACTGTCAACTCCATCTCACGATCTGTTGTCATCATTCTCACCACTGTCAACTCTATCTCACAATCTGTTGTCATTGTGCTCACCACTGTCAAATCCATCTCACAGTCTGTTGTCATCATTCTCACCACTGTCAACTCCATCTCACAGTCTGTTGTCATCATTCTCACCACTGTCAACTCCATCTCACAGTCTGTTGTCATCATTCTCACCACTGTCAACTCTATCTCACAATCTGTTGTCATTGTGCTCACCACTGTCAAATCCATCCCACAATCTGTTGTCAGCATTCTCACCACTGTCAACTCCATCTCACAATCTGTTGTCATCATTCTCACGACTGTCAACTCCATCTCACAATCTGTTGTCATCATTCTCACCACTGTCAACTCCATCTCACAATCTGTTGTCATCATTCTCACGTCTGTCAACTCCATCTCACAATCTGTTGTCATCATTCTCACCACTGTCAACTCCATCTCACAATCTGTTGTCATTGTGCTCACCACTGTCAAATCCATCCCACAATCTGTTGTCATCATTCTCACCACTGTCAACTCCATCTCACAGTCTGTTGTCATCATTCTCACCACTGTCAACTCTATCTCACAGTCTGATGTCACCATTCTCACCACTGTCAACTCCATCTCACAATCTGTTGTCATCATTCTCACCACTGTCATCTCCATCTCACAGTCTGTTGTCATCATTCTCACCACTGTCAACTCTATCTCACAATCTGTTGTCATTGTGGTCACCACTGTCAAATCCATCCCACAATCTGTTGTCAGCATTCTCACCACTGTCAACTCCATCTCACAGTCTGTTGTCAGCATTCTCACCACTGTCAACTCCATCTCACAGTCTGTTGTCATCATGCTCACCACTGTCAACTCCATCTCACAGACATTGTGCTCACCACTGTCAACTCCATGATACAGTCTGTTGTCAACATGCTCACCACTGTCAACTCCATCTCACAGTCTGTTGTCAGGATGCTCACCACTGTCAACTCCATCTCACGATCTGTTGTCAACATGCTTACCACTGTCAACTCCATCTCATGATCTGTTGTCAGCATGCTCACCACTGTCAACTCCATGATACAGTCTGTTGTCAGCATGCTCACCACTGTCAACTCCATGATACAGTCTGTTGTCAACATGCTCACCACTGTCAACTCCATCTCACAATCTGTTGTCAACATGCTCACCACTGTCAACTCCATCTTACAGTCTGTTGTCAACATGCTCACCACTGTCAACTCCATCTCACGGTCTGTTGTCAACATGCTCACCACTGTCAACTCCATCTCACAATCTGTTGCCAGCATGCTCACCAGTGTCAAATCCATCTCACAATCTGTTGTCAACATGCTCATCACTGTCAACTCCATCTCACAGTCTGATGTCATCATGCTCACCACTGGCACCTCAGTCTCACAGTCTGTTGTCATCATGTTCACCACTGTCACCTCAGTCTCACAATCTGTTGTCATCATTCTCACCAGTCACCTCATCTCACAGTCATCTCATCTCACAGTCTGTTGTCATCATTCTCACCAGTCACCTCATCTCACAGTCTGATATAATTATCTACAGCTATCAACACCATCTCACATTCTGTCATCATTCTCACTGGTTGTCAACTGCATCTCATACTTTTCTGTCAGTCCATGGAGTTAAAATGGCAAGAAAATGATTTGATAGAGTGCTTTGTTACCAAAAAGAAAAAAGGCCAGGTATATATCCCCAAAGGCCCTCAGCTTCATCTTAAATTGTCCAGAAGGAGAATACATAATGTGCAGAGAAACAGATGGGGTTCTGTCATTTTGGGAGGACTCAAAGCCTTGCTAATTCTGGCTGCCAAATGCATAGTGTCAAGTCCAACACATGCATGAATGAACCATTTTAGCATAACTGAAGAAACACTGGGGTATGGAGGGGGGGGGGGGGGGGGGGGGGGGGGTTGGGGTGGTGGTGGTGGTGATCGTACCTAAATCCATCCAGTGGATGGCGGACACTTTTTGAAGAAAAATTGGAAACAAAAGTTGTTGGGGGGGAGGGGCTGGGCTTTTATGTTTGTGTAATTAATGTATTTTTGAAGAGGAGCACCCCTTAAATGGAATATACAGGGATCAAAAGAAAGTCACATGCGTAAAATCAGGCCAGCAGTGAACATTGAGAGTTTGAACCAAAGAAAAAAGAAGTGTGTAAACTATTTAAAACAGGATATGCCAAAAGCAATGTGCTGCTTAATTTCCTTTTGAAAAGCTGGTTCTGAAGTGTTTTTGTAGAATTTTTGCGACTGCAAAGTCATAGTGAGATTTCAGTATTTTATTAACGGGAAGTATGACACACTTGATAAGAGGCTGAGGTCATAAGTGCCTGCAACAACAGATGATATATTTTCCAAATTAATGTTGGAAAATTTGTGTGAGAAGCATATGGCAGAAGTGTTGTAGTTCATAAGGTCCAGATTCAGAGATCTACTACACCAGACTGCTTTTATTCCCAATTTGAGTCTTTTGATTTCGTCAGCAACACTTTACACATTGTTTCTATGTGTTTGATACAAGTTTACACTGATAATGATTATGTTAGTATGAGTGGTGATGTCAACAGTGCTGTTCATCAGCAGAACGATGATGATGATGGTGATATGAGTGATAATCATAGTGATTGTTTAATCAGTGAGGAGAGCTGTGATGATGAGGGTGGTGGTGATGATGATGATGGCAGTGTGTGGCCTCAGTTTAACAGCCAAGCAGAAGAAGATCCTGTACAGTGTGATCGGGGTCATCGGCTCCATCCTTTTCGTCCTGTTCCTGGTAATGGTCATCTGCTGCGCCAAGGAGAAATACCGTCGCATGAAGAAAAAGAAGAAGAGAGCAAACCGCATGAATGCACGTGTCAGTAGCCCTCTCTGTCTGCATATCTTGTTAATTAGCACTCCCTCTGTCTCTCTATTTGTCTGTCTTTTTCCCTCCCTCTCTTTCTGTCTCTACCTCTTCCCCCCTTCCTCCTCCCCCCCTCCTCCCCCTCTTTTGTTTGTTTCTGACATTTTCTTCTAGCATCAGGTGACCAAGCAAAGAGACGAACTGTGTCAGGAAGTGTCCTGCGCCTGTTTTCAGGTTACATACATACATCAGTTGGAATCATTGAAAGCTTGAATATTGGACATTACTTACTTAGGAGAGCAAAGAAAAGATTTCAGGTTTGATTTAAAAGAAAATACAGAAGCAGCGCATGTGGAAATTGATGACATGGGCTTGACAGGCAAAGAGACGTGGACCAAAAGGAGTACTGACAGGCAGAATCAGGAAAAGACAAAAGTCAGTTGATGAATAAAGTTTGAATTTTGACACAGACATCAAGATGAAATAGAGAAATATGAATGTTACACACTATTTTACATTTTAAAAAATCCTTTGGCTCCCAGTCTGCTTCCTGTTCATGGATTGGCTGTCTGTCTGCTTCCTGTTCATGGATTGGCTGTCTGTCTGCTTCCTGTTCATGGATTGGCTTTTGTCTGCTTCCTGTTCATGGATTGACTGTCTGTTTCCTGTTCATGGATTGGCTGTCTGTTTCCTGTTCATGGATTGGCTGTCTGTCTGCTTCCTGTTCATGGATTGGCTGTCTGTTTCCTGTTTATGGAATGGCTGTCTGTTTCCTGTTCATGGATTGACTGTTTCCTGTTCATGGATTGGCTGTCTGTCTGTTTCCTGTTCATGGAATGGCTGTCTGTCTGCTTCCTGTTCATGGATTGGCTGTCTGTCTGCTTCCTGTTCATGGATTGGCTGTCTGTCTGCTTCCTGTTCATAGATTGGCTGTCTGTCTGCTTCCTGGTCATGGATTGGCTGTCTGTTTCCTGTTCATGGATTGGCTGTCTGTCTGTTTCCTGTTCATGGAACCCTCCGGGGGTTGCGACCTTGTCGTGGTCGGAGGGCTTGCGCGGTCCAGTGATCCCTTAGGCTTTGCTGGCGGGGGCAATACTTTAAGATAGGCTGGTTTATTTTTAAAAACTGCTTCTAGGTCCGAAAAGCCAAGATGCTGTCTGGCCTAAGCATAACGTGGTAAGGAGTTGATGCCCCTGGTAGGGCTTCTCATGTCAGATAGGCTAAGGGTGAGGATCCTGACTAAGAGTAACCCGACTTTCTCCTTTTCTTGTTTTCTGCCTTCCTTATTTGGCCCTTTTCTATCTTCGTCTCCCCTTCAAGTCTTCTTTTCCACACTCCTTTTCTCTCTGTGGTCTCCTTAAGATCTGCCGCGTTTGCCGTGCGGTGCGACCTGTGTCGGAGGGGGATGAGATCCTGGTGATTGAGAGGGCCAGCGCTCTCAACACATCACTTTGGCTCGGACCTCTCCTAGACAGGGAGTACACTTTGGCCCGGGTGTACTAATCGGCTCCCCTTCTTGGGGCTGGGTCAAAACAGGCATTTCTCCGGCTGGCCAAGGTAACCCCTGCAGTGCTCAGCTCTCTGTTCCCGGGAGTTGGGCATGATCAGGGGGGATAGGGTTGGTAGGTTTTTGTCTGTTGTATGTCTCTCCTGAAGCCTGGAAGGGGTCAAGACAGTGATTCTTGGCCCTGGCCCCTTAGTTGGACTCCAAGGTGGGTGGGTAAGGGAGAGATGAAGCATAATAAACACAATATGGCTTTTTCCAAAAACATTCCCCCCAAAAGGAAGAGGAAGGCAGCATCCCCTATTTCAGGGGATTGTCAAACAGACAGTGATTCCGATACAGAGGTTAGACAGAAGACAGGTTTCTGGGCTTCCTGGCTCGTGATGGAGGGGATGGAGCAGGAAAGACCCCTTTCAGCTCTGAGCCCTTTTGCCATACAAAAGGGCTTTCAAGGTATAGCAGGTGACCCTCGGTCCATCAAGAGGTTGAGGAATGGTTCGTTTCTTATTCACTGTAAATCACAAAAACAATCTGAACAGCTGCTAAAGGCAACAAAACTAGTGGACAGGGAGATCAAGGTGACTCCCCACAAACAATTGAATTCATCGAAAGGCGTGATTCGCTGCCGGGATTTATCTGGTGTCTCAGAGGCAGAGATCAAATCGGAGCTGGCGTCCCAGGGTGTGACGGAGGTGCGCAGGGTGACAGTAAAGAAGGGTGCAGAAAGAGTGGCCACCAACACCCTCTTTCTGACCTTCTGCAACCCTGTGCTGCCTCCGGTCATCAAAGTAGGCTACCTGAATGTTCGTGTTCAGCTGTATGTGCCGACCCCGTTGAGGTGCTTCAGATGCCAGAGGTTTGGCCATGTCAGAGACCGCTGTTCTGGGCAAGAGGTGTGCGGTGTTTGCTGCAAGGCAACCCATGATGGGCCGTGTCAAGATCCGGCACATTGTGCTAACTGCGGTGGCGATCATCCCTCCTCTTCAAGAAACTGTCCTCTTTGGATTCAGGAATCCGCTATACAACGCATCAAAACTGAAAAGAAGATCTCGTTTTTTGAAGCCCAGAAACAGGTTGTGGGCAGTTAGACGCCGACAGCTTCTTCCTATGCTTCAGCTGTAAAGAAAGTTCCCACAATTCCCACTCGATCAGTCTGCTGTCAGACTGATGACTTTACGTTTTCGAAGACACTGCAAGGAAGAACTGTCAACTCTGGTGGAAGCAGGTCCACCACTTCCAACCAAAGTGACTGCCCCTGGTGGAGGCAAAAAATCCCCACCCTCAGACTGCCAGCGTCTACAACATCTGCTGCTGGGCAGATTAAAAAACCAGCAATCCCCCCTCGTACTCCTCTGTCCAGTGCCCGTGCGGGCAAGGGAGTTCAACCCAGTGTGGAGATGGTGGAGATGAGGAAGAAACCTCCACCGTCTCCCAAACCCAGACCCTCTTCACTGTTGGCAAGTCTGCCAGCATGTCTGAAGACCACAGTCCAGTGAAACTAACCAACAAATTTACATCCTTAGCCGCAGATGTTGATGAGGAGATGACCTGATCTCTCTCCTTTTCACCTCTGCACCATGGATAGTACAATATTCCATTGGAATATCCGTGGACTAAAATCCAACTTTGAGGAGCTGCAGCTTCTGTGTCAATCTATAAAACCTTCTGTCGTGGCTCTTCAGGAAACTCAAATTCAAAGCCAGAAGACCTTTACTCTTTCTGGCTTTAATATTCTTTCAAATCCTGCACAACCATCCACGTTGGGACTGTCGGGCGGTGTTGCCCTTATCATACACAAAACTCTGCTGTATAGTCCTGTCGCTCTGTCTACCTCCCTTCAAGCTGTTGCTGCGAGAGTCACTCTCCACAAGACTGTAACAATCTGTTCTATTTATTTACCTCCTTCAGTCCCGGTTTGTCGTCAGGACCTTGTCAGTCTGATAAGAGTACTTCCTCGACCTTTTTTGCTGTTGGGTGACTTTAACGGTCACAATCCTCTTTGGGGTAGTGTCCGTACGTCATCCAGAGGTCTGCTAATTGAGGATGTCCTTTCGGATTTGGATTTGTGTTGTCTGAACGACGGATCTGCAACTTACCTCCATTCTTCCACAGGTTCACTTTCGTGTTTAGATTTGTCGGTTTGTGACCCTCGCTGGTCCTGGACTATGAGTGGTCTGTCCATGACGATCTGCACGGAAGTGACCATTTCCCTGTCCTTCTACAACCTGTAATAACTGAACACGTCTCTGTCTCTCAACATCTAAAATTATAAGAAAGCAAACTGGGATCTATTTGCAGCCACTATTTTACGGAATTCCAGGACACTGACTTTCTTCAGAGTCCGGACCCAGCAGAATCACTGACTAACACTGTGATCAAGTGTGCTAAAGCTTGTATTCCAGTGTCTTCCGTAAACTTCAAATGCCCAAAACACCCTGGTTTGATTCAGACTGCCAACAAATTTCCAAAGTTCGAAAACGGGCTCAGCGTCAGGTGTACCAACGACCTTCGGGTCCCAACGCTCGAGCCCATCAGAAGCTCCGTCCCAAATGGGACACATTTTTAAAATCAGTAAACGTCGGTCCTGGAGAAGTTTCTGCTCCAGGCTGACATCGAAAACTTCCAAGAAAAAAGTGTGGAACATCATTAAGAAATTAAAGGGAAGAACACCTGTCCCACTGTGAACCATCTCAAGTTTTTGGATTCTTTAATAACTGAGAAGAAAGCAGTTGCTAATCTGCTTGCTTCAACCATTGAAAAGAATTCCTCCTCTTCTAACAATCAGCCACTTTTGTCAAAAACAAAGCCCTAAAAGAAAAATCACCCTGCAACTTTTCGTCCGACAACATGGAAGACTACAATCTTCCTTTCATGTTAAACGAGCTGAAATCTGCCTTGCTTTCTTGCAGCGATTCCTCTCCAGGTATAGATGAAATTCATTATCAACTGTTGAAACATCTTCCGCAAGAAGGTCTGAACATACTGCTACAGGTATACAACCATGTGTGGACTACAGGTTTCTTTCCACCCTCTTGGCGGAAAGCCCTCATTATTCCCCATCCCCCAACTGGAAAAAGATCTTTCTAATCCATCAAACTACCGTCCCATAGCTTTGACCAGCTGTGTCTGTAAATTGATGGAGAAAATGGTCAATGCTAGGCTCATGTGGAAACTCGAAACCGATGGCCTTTTGGCGAAAGAACAGTGTGGTTTCCGCAAACATTGGACTACTGTTGACCATTTGATTCGTCTGGAATCTACACTTCGGAACGCTTTTTTGAACAGACAGCATGCAGTGGCAATTTTCTTTGACTTGGAGAAGGCCTACGATACCACCTGGAAGTCGGGGATACTTCATGATCTCCATGATCTGGGTTTTCGAGGTCATCTTCCGCTTTTCATTCAAAATTTTTTGGCGGAACGACAGTTTCAGGTCCGGGTTGGCACCTCTCTCTCTGATGTCCACGAGCAGGAGTTGGGTGTTCCACAGGGGAGCATACTGTCTCCTGCCCTCTTTAGGATTAAATCAACAACATTGTTCAATCAGTTCAGCAGGGTTCAGACTGCTCATTGTTTGTGGATGATTTTGCTGTCTACGCAACTGGAAGCCTGTACCGAGTGTCCAGCGCAGGCTCCAGCTTTGCGTAGATAAAATCCATCGGTGGGCAGATGAAAACGGTTTCACCTTTTCTCCAACAAAGACGCAGTGTATTCACTTCCATAATTTCCGTCAGTTTTTTCCAGATCCTGAACTTCAAGTATGGAAATCTCCCATTCCAGCTGTTAAAGAGGCCAAATTTCTGGGGAGTCATTTTTGACCAGAAACTTAACTTTCTCAGCCACATCAAACACCTCAAAACTGCTTGCCAGAAAGCACTGAATATTCTGCGGGTCGTAGCGCACACCGACTGGGGCGCTGATAAAAAAAATTTGCTGCACCTCTACAGAGCCTTGGTCCGTTCCAAACTGGACTACGGTTGTGCTGTCTACGGCTCCGCAAGATCGTCTTACCTCAAACTCTTGGACCCTATCCACCATCAAGGGCTTCGTCTCTGTCTTGGAGCGTTCCGCACCACCCCTGTGTACAGCCTGTACGCAGAGGCGGGTGAACCTTCATTGTCCAACCGCAGGCTGAAACTGTCTTTGAATTATTATATCCGACTGTTCTCAGAACCGCAGAATCCTGCCTATGACTGTGTCTTTGACCCTCCGTTCCAAAGTAAGTTTGAAAACAACCCGAAATGTATTCCGCCGTTTGGTCTTCGTATGCGGCCTCACGTGCGGAATGCAGGTCTAGACCTAGGAGTTGTGTCCGATTTTTCCAAGTTTCCGGATCAACCTCCGTGGACCTTTTTCACACCAGAGATTCGTTTCGACCTCGCAGCTTTTCGCAAAGAGTCTACCAGCTCTCTGGCGTACAAGGCATTGTATGCTGACCTCTGTTCGAAATTCCCATCCTGTCAAAAAGTTTTCACTGACGGTTCCAAGTCTGAAGATGGAGTGGCCTGTGCAGCCTACTGCCCTGGCGCTCCTTCTCAGATACTGTTGGAACATATTCATTCCGATGCTTCTGTCTATTCTGCTGAACTTACCGCTCTGGTTTTGGCTTTGAAGATAATCTCGCATTCTTCGAAGAGGGACTTTCTGGTTCTGTCGGATTCGCTGTCAGCTTTGGAGGCCATAGCTGGCCGCAACCTTCAGCATCCAGAACTTTTACTTTTTTTTAAACTTTTTAGCAAGTTGAAGGCGGACGGTTACAACATTACTCTTGCTTGGGTTCCTGGTCATGTTGGCATCGGCGGGAACGAAATGGTTGATCGTTTAGCCAAGAACGCCACAAGAGAGAAATTGTCCAACGTTTATATCCCCTGCTCAGATGTGAAACCCAAAATTAACGATTATGTGAGAGACCTCTGGCAGGAGGATTGGAACACACAGACGAATAACACACTCTTTCAGATCCGTCCAAACCTTAAGGACTTCCTCCCATCTACGTCGGGAGGTCGTAAAGAGGAAACGGTTCTGTGCCGGCTGCACACCGGCCATTCGTATTTTACCCATTCTTACCTTTTAAAGAGTGAAGAAGCTCCGTGGTGCATTCCATGTCATGCGCCACTCACAGTGAAACATGTTCTTTTAGAGTGTTGGGACTTGCATGATGTGAGACACAAACATTTTACAGCGGAGTCCATGAAGATCCTGTTCAGGGATGTCCCGCCTGACGTGATCCTTGAGTTTTTGAGAGAGATTAACATTTTTCATCTGATTTAAGATTTTACGGCAGAAAGATTTTTAACAAAGTTTCTGGTGCGTTTGTAGACGAGGTCATTTAACGAGATGTGTGAAAATTGGGTTTTTTTTTTTTTTTTTTTTTTTTTTTTAAAGACTGGTGAGTTGATTTTAACGTGGTGACAGCCCTGATGTGGCCCTTTGCGGTCGGCTGGGCTATAAGCAACATTATCTTATCTTATCTGTTCATGGAATGGCTGTCTGTCTGCTTCCTGTTCATGGATTGGCTGTCTGTCTGCTTCCTGTTCATGGATTGGCTGTCTGTCTGCTTCCTGTTCATAGATTGGCTGTCTGTCTGCTTCCTGGTCATGGATTGGCTGTCTGTTTCCTGTTCATGGATTGGCTGTCTGTCTGCTTCCTGTTCATGGGTTGACTGTCTGCTTCCTGTTGATGGATTGGCTGTCTGTCTGCTTCCTGTTCATGGATTGACTTTCTGTCTGCTTCCTGTTCATGGATTGGCTGTCTGTCTGCTTCCTGTTCATGGGCTGGCTGTCTGCTTCCTGTTCATGGATTAACTGTCTGTCTGCTTCCTGTTCATGGATTGACTGTGTGTTTCCTGTTCATGGATTGGCTGTCTGTTTCCTGTTCATGGATTGGCTCTCTGTTTCCTGTTCATGGATTGGCTTTTGTCTGTTTCCTGTTCATGGATTGGCTGTCTGTCTGCTTCCTGTTCATGGGTTGGCTGTCTGTTTCCTGTTCATGGGTTGGCTCTCTGTTTCCTGTTCATGGATTGGCTCTCTGTTTCCTGTTCATGGATTGGCTCTCTGTTTCCTGTTCATGGATTGGCTGTCTGTCTGCTTCCTGTTCATGGATTGGCTGTCTGTCTGCTTCCTGTTCATGGGTTGGCTGTCTGTTTCCTGTTCATGGGTTGACTGTCTGTCTGCTTCCTGTTGATGGATTGGCTGTCCGTCTGCTTCCTGTCCATGGATTGGCTCTGTGTCTGCTTCCTGTTCTTGGATTGGCTGTCTGTCTGCTTCCTGTTCATGGGTTGACTGTCTGTCTGCTTCCTGTTGATGGATTGGCTGTCTGTCTGCTTCCTGTTCATGGATTGGCTCTGTGTCTGCTTCCTGTTCATAGATTGGCTCTGTGTCTGCTTCCTGTTCATGGATTGGCTGTCTGTCTGCTTCCTGCTCATGGATTGGCTGTCTGTCTGCTTCCTGTTCATGGATTGGCTCTGTGTCTGCTTCCTGTTCATGGATTGGCTCTGTGTCTGCTTCCTGTTCATGGGTTGGCTCTGTGTCTGCTTCCTGTTCATGGGTTGGCTCTGTGTCTGCTTCCTGTTCATGGATTGGCTGTCTGTCTGCTTCCTGTTTATGGATTGGCTGTCTGTCTGTTTCCTGTTCATGGGTTGACTGTCTGTATGCTTCCTGTTCATGGATTGGCTCCCTGTCTGCTTCCTGTTCCAGGGTTGGCTCTCTGTCTGCTTCCTGTTCATAGATTGGCTGTCTGTCTGCTTCCTGTTCATGGATTGGCTGTCTGTCTGCTTCCTGTTCATGGATTGGCTGTCTGTCTGCTTCCTGTTCATGGATTAACTGTCTGTCTGCTTCCTGTTCATAGATTGGCTGTCTGTCTGCTTCCTGTTCATGGATTGGCTGTCTGTCTGCTTCCTGTTCATGGATTGGCTATCTGTCTGCTTCCTGTTCCAGGGTTGGCTCTCTGTCTGCTTCCTGTTCATAGATTGGCTTTCTGTCTGCTTCCTCTTCATGGATTGGCTTTCTGTCTGCTTTCTGTCCTTGGGTTGGCTCTCTGTCTGCTTTCTGTCCTTGGGTTGGCTGTCTTACCACCCTTTTCCACTGACATGTCAAACTGTCAAGTTCAAAGCACAGACATGATTCACATGCGCGCAAAGGTTATATATAGGCAGTGGGCCAACCTGACTGAGCAGCGGACAGCAGGCTGAGGTATACATGGTTACTTTTTAGGGCAGTCCAGCCAGTTGCACAGTATCTCTTGGGGTACACAGTGTCTGTTGTTCTCGCAAGTGGTTAGTGATGTGTGAGAACAAACAGGATTTTGAGAAGGGTGAATAGTGGGAAAGGGAGGCAAGACATTTATCCTGTCCATTCTGCATCTTTGTTTTGACTAAGGATGGGAATCAGCCAGTTTACTATTGAAGAGAAAAGATGGCAATTACATCTTTAGAATTGTAGTGGAAGAATGAAATGTTTGGGTTGGAAACGGAACATTTAAATGGTTGGGACGTTAGGTGATTCTATGAAGTCATCGGTGCTGCACTACACTGGGCTGATTGTAGAGCACTTTACTAGGCTAACTGTGGTTAAGTGTGCAGTTAAATTCCCTGACAGCTATCAGATGATCATGCAGCAGTACACTGGCCTGATTGTGGAGCACTTTGCTAAGCTGACTATGGTTAATACTTTCCAGACGGGCGCGGCAGTGCAACGTCACTTTCCTGCATGCGCGTGCACCGCACGTGCTTACAACCGTTGCAGACGTTCGATTTTCACACTTTTTGATTTTATTTTATGTCTCCTAATATAAAACGAACAAGCTATTGTTATATATCAATGGAAAGTGTAAAACGCGAACTTTGTAATGAGCATAGAATTAAATACATTCTGGGTAAAATAGCAACGCTACAGTTACAGAAACAACATAAGTAAAATGTTGGAGAACACAATCTTGTTTACGTTTATTTGTTAGTATGACAACAGCAAATGAGGAAGAAAAGGGGCATAAAACTTTGCTCTTACTTTGAACAGATAAGAAAAAGCCCGGGGTATTCAATATGTGTAATCCAAGTAAATTCTTTAAGGAAATTAAATCATTGCGCACAGTAGACACTTTTCACTGTTTTGGCTTCAGATGATATAAAACTATTAAATACACAGTACAAATAAATCAAGCTCAGATTCTTTTCGATAAACTTGCACACCGTTACCCCCATCGTTCTCTGAAATACTTTGCTGACTAACACCATATGTCTCCTTCCTGATATATTCGTGAGGCAGGAAATTCCATACCTGCCTTCCTAGTGCCAGACGGGTCTCTTTGTTTGGACTACTCTGGGGTCACAAAGGTCATCGCTAGTGCATGTAAGCTTACCCTTCCAGTGGCTAGGACCCTGTTCTAAATATTTATGGCAGCTGCATCTCCTAAACGGTAGACGAGAGAACATGGGAATGGAGGCACGGCTTGTGGTGATCGGGTCGACTGAGTTGCCGTCACTATGGCATGGCGCGTTGCGAAAAGGTTAAGTGTGCAGTTAGATTTCCTGACAGCTATCAGATGATCATGCAGCAGTACACTGGGCTCTGACCATTGTTAGGTAACTGGTAAGCCATCAGATGACAGTACCACATACACTGTGATTAGTATTCTACTTATGTAGCTGTCAGACAGAAGTACTGCATACACCAGGCTCTGACTGTGGTTAGGTAATTAGACAGATGCATATGTAGCTGTCAGATGATAGTGCAGCAGTAATGTGGGCTCTGACACTATGTGTGACAGAAGTGTTAAGCTTGGTATATTCATATTCCATGAGCCAGTAAGAATGTGGGAAGGGGAGGGGAAGAAAAGGGATCAACAGTCTGCATTTTATTTATAAAAAAAAAATTTGCATTTAATTGATTTGCAGGAAAGATGGGTGGTTAGGAGGGAGGAAGGGGGAAAGGAGGTGCAAGCTGAGCAAACAAAGAATAGAGATAAGACAATGGTGAATGCCATGGCTGTTTTGAAGGGATGGAGCTTTTCTCAGTGGAGAGATAGAGATCAGACACCAGGTGAAGTAACCACAATGCTAATTAAGTCTTGTATTGCATCAACAGGGCGGTCAAGTGGCTCCAGCAGGCATGAGCAACAGTGACAGCAGCGATGATAGTGACAGCGATGATAATGCCAACAGGCAGCTGAACACAAACCTCCAGAGGCTTCCAGACCCCTCTCTCTGGGCAGCCAGCAATTTCAATTCTACCCAGCAGCCTACCACTAACGATCTGTGGAACCCGATCAGTCGAGAAATGTGGCGCCAGGAGAATGGCCACATGATGAGCAGCCCTCCTTCCTACAGATCCACTGATGGCCCGGCCCAGGGAGGAGCAGCCAAATCTAAGAAAAAGAAACGAGGGAGGGTGGCACCATCAGCAGGAGAAAGCTCCATGAGCCAGGCACCTAATGCTAATTACCTAAGCGGTCAGCAGGAGCAGTCACAGCAGGTGTACATGCAGCAGCAGCAACTGGTGTCTATGTTGCACAGCGGTATCATCACTCAGCATGAATACCAGCAGCGGGTGGCAGCCCTTCTGCAGCCCAGTCAGACCCCGCTGTGCCACAACTACATCCACAAGTCCAAGACCCAGTGCAGCAACAGCAGCAGCAACAACAACTACAGCAACAGCAGCAATTCCAGCAGTATCAGCAGCAGCTGCAGATGATGTTGCAGCAAGGGCAGATAAGCCAGGAGCAGTACCAGCAACAGCTAATGACTATGCAGCAGTCTTTGCAGCAGCAGTCACAGCAGACCAACCCTGCTGCTTTGCAGCAGTACCAGCAGAGGCTTCAGCTGATGCTGCAGCAAGGGCAAATCACCCAGATCCAGTACCAGCAGCAAATGCAGCTAGTACAGCAAAACGTGCAGCAGACCCCACAGCAGTCTCAGCAACTGCAGCAGCTGGAAGGCATGCTGAATAGTGGTCTGATGACAGCCCTGCAGTTCATGCAGCAACTGGCGACTCTCCTGCAGAGTGAGCAGATCTCTGTTCCGCAGTACCTGCACCACCTGGACGTCTTGCTGCGCAGCGGTCAGATCCCAGCAGAGCAGTTTGAGCAGCAGTTGTCAGCGTTGAAGCAGGGAGGTCGGATCACCACACAGCAGTATCAACAGCAGCTGCATGCTGCATTGGAGGCTGGACACATTTCACAGCAACAGTATCAACAGTACGTGCGACTTCAGTAACGGCCATGCAACTATCTGGACAGTCAGTGCCAGAGCAACAAGTCAGTCAGGGGCATGACAGCGTTGATCATGAGCGTACATCAGAGCAGCAGACACAAGAGCAGAGAACAGAAATGGAGAGGCAGCAACATCTGCAGCAGGCACAACAACAGGTGGAGCAAGGGCATTCATTGCAGAGGCTGGAGCAAGAGCAGCAGCAACAGGAGCAGCAACAGGAGCAGCAACAGCAGCCTCTTGGCAAAACAGTTTAATACAAGAAAGTTCAAATCAGGATCATCTGAAGCAGGGAAATTTGGGAGAGGAACATCAGAGAGGTGAGCCTGGAACGCTGCAAGAAAAAGAACATCTAACCATTGAACAACCTGACATCAAAGAGCAGCAAGAAAGCCAGTCCCAAGTCCTGGAAAAGAAAGACACAGTGGGAAGAAGTGAGGGATCAGCTCAGTTACAGGGGCAAGGGGATATGTCCATTCAGGAACCAGCCCAGACCTCCTCCAGCGCAGAGAACAAAAAGAAAAAGGGAAAAGGAAAGAAAACAGGGTCTGAAGAAGCATCCCATGACCCAACAGCACCCAGTCTTAAGTCTGCAGATCCAGCTGTCCCCATGGCAGACACACTGATGCAGTCTCCCCAGGGAGGTCCACCTCCTCAGCAAGGCACAGTACCGACTGGGTTTGATCCCAGCTTAGGCACATTCAACCCCAGCTCTGGCCAGTTCGATCCCAACTCAGGCATGTACAGTTCCAGCTCAGTCATGTATGACCCCAACTCGGGCATGTACAACCCCAGCATGTACGATCCCAACATGTATAACCCCAGTTCGGTCATGTACGACCCCAACTCAAACATGTACCAAGCAGGCATGCCCAACTCTCAAGGAGGCCTGACATCGCCCCAGGAAGCAGGCATTGATTCTCAGGCAGCAGGACTGGGAAACAGTGGACCTCCGGAAGGAGCAGGGCATGCTGTGTCTGCACAGGCTGTACAGTCTGCTCCTCAGGTAGTGTTGCGGTGCTATGATTGGCTCAGATTGTGTGGAGCAAGAATAATGAACATTGTCACTGGCAGTTTTCATTCTCATTTGTGACTCTCTTTCTCTCTGTCTCTCTCTCTCTCTCTCTCTCTCTCTCTCTCTCTCTCTCCCTCTCTGTCTCTCTCTCTCTCTCTCTCTCTCTCTCTTTCTTCTCTCTCTCTCTCTCCTCTCTCTCTCTCTCTCTCTCTCTCTCTCTCTCTCTCTCTCTCTCTCTCTCTCTCTCTCTCTCTCTCTCTCTCTCTCTCTCTGTTGGTTTGTACCTAACTTGTAGCTTTTGGCTCTTCTGTGCTCCAGTGGCATTACACCCAAGCCGCTCATGACAGTTCCTTGTCCACAGTCATAGCCTGGCTTGTCCCGCCACAGCCACAGCGTCAGTCACCCACAGGGAGCAATCAGTGTCAAGTCACCATGAGGCAACCTACTAGAGGAGACCCTGCACTCTTGCATGTCATTTTGGTAACATTCTGTAGTGCCTGTTCTGTTCCAGCGCATGCAGGATGCAACCTACTAAACCCCTACTGACTGCATAGTTGTGGAGCCTGTGTGAGTAAGCTGTCTTGGAGGGTGTCATCACATCCATCCAGCAACAGTCCCCATAAATGTGCAGATACCAGTGACTCCATGAGAACCTCACCAGTGGCATAGACATGTATAGAGAGAAAATCGAAACTGAGGTCACCATGAGAGCAGGGCATGAAGGGTCACAGAATTTGAGATGTTTTCTTTCATGTAGAGTGATGAGAATGATGAACATGATGCTACAGATTTCCATTCTGGTCTGAGACTGCATGACAGGGCTGTCCTCTACACTTATATAATACATGCCGGTATCAAGTAGGTCTGAGAAATACCTGCAGTACTGGTCTGGAAATTTGAGCAGTACTTTTAGAGACATGTCCATTAAGTGGATGAAACTTGACTGTGTGGTCCTTGTCTGTCCTGTTGAGTCCATATCAGACTCAGCTCTGAATGGGAGCTAATGGGAAAAAACAAAATCCCACAAATAAATGACTTTAATAGGAATCAAAACCATGGCCTCCCAGCCAGGAGTGCGCAACTCCAATAACTTGGCCATGGCAGCTGATGGTACAGCAAGTTTGTTTCAGGTTTGACGAGTTTCCTCTGGCCAGGTTTCATGACCTTTCTGTTTATTATTTTTTTTTTTTATTTGCATCTGAATACCCTAGCCTACCCTCAGTCTTAACCTCTTCTTGGCAATCCTTCCTCTTGTATACTTTTTCTTTACCTGCCATCCCCCACTGCTACTGTTTCCCATCCCGAACCCCTTCCCCTGCCTTTGTAACTTTCCACCCCTTTGTGTTCCGTGTGGTGTGTTTGAACTATAAACAACATAATTTCACTTGGTGTCAGACAAAAAACTCTTCCAGTTGGATCACATTGAGAAACTAATTGTGTAGATTGAATTGTATGCTACTGTAGCTGAGAATATAATACAAGTTTCCGGCCATCTAAGATGATTTTGGAAAGTACACAGATCATTGGTGTGGTTGGCTGTGTTGATGTTTTATAATGGGGTGGATGTGGGTGTGTATGCATATATATATATGTATATATGGACAAGTATACTTGTGTTTACACATGCATCAGTGTGTGTGTGCATGCACGTGTGCGCGCATGTGTGTGTGTGTGTGTGTGTGTGTGTGTGTGTGTGTGTGTGTGTGTGCAGGTTTTGAAGATTTCACAATTTTAAGCTGTTTTATTTAAATGTATATGTCTGTGTCTCTGTTTCTATGTGTATTTTGTGTTCTGGATCATTCACATTTAAATGTGTGCCTTTTTTTCTGCATAGTGTCACACACACGCACGCGTTCACACATGCACACACGCACACATGCACGCACGCACGCACACACACCATTGCCAGTCTCATCTTTACCATTTCTTCCAGCATTGAATCGGTGTCGGTCACATCTTTACCATTTCTACCAGCATTGAATCGGTGTCAGTCACATCTTTACCAATTCTTCCAGCATTGAATCGGTGTCAGTCACATCTTTACCAATTCATCCAGCATTGAATCGGTGTCAGTCACATCTTTACCAATTCTTCCAGCATTGAATCAGTGTCAACCAATTCATCCAGCATTGAATCAGTATCAGTCACATCTTTACCAATTCATCCAGCATTGAATCGGTGTCAGTCACATCTTTACCAATTCTTCCAGCATTGAATCAGTGTCAACCAATTCATCCAGCCTTGAATCAGTATCAGTCACATCTTTACCAATTCATCCAGCATTGAATCGGTGTCAGTCACATCTTTACCAATTCATCCAGCATTGAATCAGTGTCAACCAATTCATCCAGCATTGAATCAGTGTCAACCAATTCATCCAGCATTGAATCAGTGTCAGTCATATCTTTACCATTTCTTCCAACATTGAATCAGTATCAGTCACATCTATATCAATTCATTCAGCCCTGAATCGGTGTCAGTCACATCTTTACCAACTCATCCAGCATTGAATCAGTGTCAACCAATTCATCCAGCATTGAATCAGTGTCAACCAATTCATCCAGCATTGAATCAGTGTCAACCAATTCATCCAGCATTGAATCAGTGTCAACCAATTCATCCAGCATTGAATCAGTGTCAACCAATTCATCCAGCATTGAATCAGTGTCAACCAATTCATCCAGCATTGAATCAGTGTCAACCAATTCATCCAGCACTGAATCAGTGTCAACCAATTCATCCAGCATTGAATCAGTGTCAGTCACATCTTTACCAATTCATCCAGCATTGAATCAGTGTCAGTCACATCTTTACCAATTCATCCAGCATTGAATCAGTGTTGACACTTCCAGCACTAGTGTGGCCCCTGCAGTCAAGTGTCTTTCTTGATGAACAAGTGTTACCGCTTTAGGGGAGAAGAAACTGTGAAGAATGTGTGTACAGTAAATACTGGGCTGTGTGTGTGCGAGTGTGTGTTTGATGTCATATTTTGATGATGTTCTTTGATGACTTTTGGATAATGTCTGAAATGTGTCTGTGTGTGTGTGTGTGCTTGCACATGTGGATGTGTGTGTGTTTGTGTGCAGGGTCAAGGCTTACAGAATCACAACAGCCTTGCCACACCCAATTTCTATGCTGGGTAAAGTTATTTTATGAGTATATGACACACCTCTCTCTCTGTCTCTCTGTCTGTCTCTCTCTGTTAATTGACAGCTTGAAAATTTGTTTGCTTTCGACTTTGTTCTTGTTCTTTAGCCTGTACTCCCTCCCAACTTCCCCCTCCTACTCCCTCCACCCCTTACCTCTATCTACCCATACTCTACTCCACACCATGCCTCCAGTACTCCTTCCCCCGTGTCCTACCACCCATGTCTCTCTTTCTCTTTCACACATTATGGTGTTCACAAAAGGACTTTTCCATTGGTATATATCTCTTCATTCACTGGGGAATGGGTAAAGAATCAGTTGGTGATTCAAAATTTGTTTTTTTAATCATGGATTGTGGGGCAGGGATGAAGCCATTCAACTTTGACTTGCGTCCAGACTCAACAACAGATCATTCATCAAGATTTTGACGTATTTCATGACACAATGATTACCTATCCAGTTTTAGTGAAACTTGGTGAAAACATAGAGTGTGTCTCAACGATGAACCATGTAAATTTTGGTGTGGAACTAGAATGTGAGTGAAGATCCAATGGTGGATCCAGGTTCTGTTCTTAACATTCAAATTGTTACAAATTTTCTATTGAACTTGAACACTATGAAGACACTACAAAGACTGGTATGAAGAAATCCATTTTTACAGAGTATTAGAATTTTTCTTATAATTCAAACAATTGGTATTTTTGTATTTTGCATGTTGTAGGAAAAAGTATGTTGGAACTAATCCTTCTGTCCAAACCAATTAATACTTTGAAAGTGAGGTGACTGCAGGCAGAAACTGAAAAAAATTTTAAGAATAATTCTTTGTGAGTCCGCCAAAACCAAGGACAAACAAGTTACA
>CM031620.1:65452897-65472897 GCA_018398815.1 Conus ventricosus | reverse complement strand
ATTCAAACACCTGTGCATCTTTTGAGTATTAATTAGTATGTGAGTGTTCATTTTTTTTTCTTTAACATATTTTCTTTAATAAGAAAACAAAAACACTTTTAAAAAGATTTATTCTTCATGTACTTGATTAAAAAAAAAAAAAAAATGATTTAAGGCGTGTACCAAGATCATTTCGTGTCACTGTATGTCTTTCAAATCCCAGGTGTCAGTTACTATGGTGTGTGAAAGAGCAAGTCTGTTTTCCCTTGGTCTGTGTGGATTTATGCAGGAAATATAAATCTGATTTCAGCAGTGTCAGTTTGCATAATGGCAGCTCCCCAAAATTTCCAATTATGCTTCCATCCCAAACCGCCAACCCCTGCCATCTCGTCATGATGTGGTATTCTGTGGTTGGGGGGAAAGGGGGGGGGGGGGGGATGTGGAGATGCCAGAAGGTGGGGGATAGGGAAGGAGTGTGTGTGTGTGTGTATGTGTGTGTGGAGGGAGGCGGTGGGGGGGGGGGGGGGGGGGGGGGGGGGGGGGGGGGGCATGATGGTGAAGCAGGAACATGTATAAAGTTTACAACATTTCAGAGTGGTTTGTTCCACCCTGCCTATATCTGGGATGACTCTTACTTCCTCCCCCCCCAAAAAAAAAAAAAAAGTTCCATGTATCTCATGCCTCATTCGAAACATGCAGCATTGACAGCAGTGACATATTTTTCTTGTGTGTCATTGTTGTTGTTTCTATACTCATATAGTTACTGGTCAAGCTGGTTGTAACATTGTCATGGAGAGAGGGAGTGTTCATTCCAGTTTGCGCGCCTGGAGTCCAGGGAGCAGTTGTATTCATTTATCATTTAGAAGATGGAATGATGGAGTTTCAGTGTCTCACTACAGAACCTCCATTCTATGTCATGTGCATATAATGTAAAGCGTTTTTTAGCATACTGGAGAAAAAAGTGCTCAATTACTTTTCATTACTTATCATGCTTATGTAATCAGTTTGATGAAAGTTCCACACACATCTCTCTTTCTCTCTCTCTCTCTCTGTCAGTCTTTCTTTGTCTCTGTCTCTGACTGTCTGTCTGTCTGTCTGTCTGTCTCTGTCTCTCTCTCTCTCTCCTCTCTCTCTCTCTCTCTCTCTCTCTCTCTCTCTCTCTCTCTCTCTCTCTCTCTCTTACTCTCTCTTGCAGTGTTTTACTCCTATAAGATTAGCATAGTCACGCACAGAATCCCTTTCAGATCTGTAGCCATCATGTAGAGGAAAATATCTAGTTCTTTGAGAAAAACAAAACAAAAACTGAGGGGGAAAAACACCAAAGACTATTTACAAAACGGAAGCTAGTTTATAAATCATGACATCCTGAAGGTGGATGAAACTAGGTCATGGTGAGGACATCAGTTTGATCTATCACCCAGTTAAAAAAAAAAATCAATTAAAAAAAAAAAGGAAAAAAATGACAAAGAAATGCTATACCAAAAAAATTGAAAAAAACAACTGCAAGAAAAACATTGTAATGGCAGCTAGATATTACAGAAGGGATGACTTGCATCCACTGTAGACAATATTTACAGCATCATTACCTGTTCACCTGATTACATCATTCCTGGTATCTTCCCCTAACGGTATCTGAAGAAATCAATGTAAAGACTAGAAGAAATGCAGGCAGAAGGGCCATGGAGGCAGAAAACTGGATAACACTAAAGAGAGATAAAACTTCAGAAGGCAAGGTTCAAGAGAGTGACAGAAAGAAAAAAAAAACACTGTCACAAAATTTGCAGAATTTGCGAATACAGTTCATGAAGGAAGAGTCCAGGTTCTACAAAGACTGTGGTTCAAAATCTCACAGTTCCCAGGGAGTAAAGGGTTTTCTTTCTTCTTTTTCTTTTCTTTCTCTCAAAGCTCAGGACAAGTATAAACCTGTGGATATGGATGTGTTTCAACTACAGGTCTAAAGACGGTCAAGTACACATGTGAAAAATCCCATGATCTGTGTGTTTAATAGATTACAGAAACGTAAGCATAACCAGCAGGCACCATCTACCTCATTCCTCTTTTCTCTCACCCAGCCTGCCCCATCACTGAAACAAGTTCAGAAAGGTGTATTTTTGTAAGTGGCAAGGTAAAAGTGATCTGTCATAGAAGAAAACAAAATCACACAAGGAGATGAGCTGAGTCAAGTGTTTTGTTTTGTTTTGTTTTTCCCATGCTTTTCTCTGCCAGGACTTCCTTTCTGTCTGAAGTGGGCTGTGGAACATTGTCATTCAACATGAAGCTATGTTTAGTTGCTTTTATCTAGATGTGTGTTTTTCTCTCCTTGTTTGTAGATTGTGGAGTAAGGATGCTATTATTAGTAGATGCATGGATTAAAACTTGTATGTGTGGCATGTTTTCTTAAATCTATGCCTTTGTCGGACACTTCAGCTGTGTTGTTTAAGTTCTTTTGATCATCACAATGGCAGTCCACTATTTTGTTCTTACATTGACAGTAACAGTAATTCATCATCATTGTTTATCATTAAAAAGGTATACAGTAGTGGTATGGATTTTTATGGTTGTGATTTAAAAAAACATATTTTTTGTTTGATGTTTTGTAGTTATTTCTTGCTTTGCTAAGTTTTTAAAAAATTATTTTACCTTCAAAGGTAAGCATATTCATAGGAAACATTTACATTATGTATGATGTTATTGTTTAAAAACAAAAGACTCAAATGTAGATTTTTTGAAGAAACATTTGTCATTCAGGATAAGTATTTTACATTACTGACTGATAGTCTTTCTGTATGCATGTGTGTGTGTTTATTTTCCCCATTTTGTCTTTAGTGAAAGCTTTGTAGTTATCAACAGTAAGCAAGTGTGTCTATATAAAAGACAATGTTTTTTTTTTTACATATCTGAAGGTCGGTGGAAAGCCTATAACTAATACTGGTAGATTGTTTAAACATGTACACTTTTTAAAGCCAGTGATAACATATTTGAATGATTACCTTTCAACATCAAAATAAACATGAAAAGAAAGAAGCATGTGTGGAATTATACATCTTGTGTAAATATACAACGCATATGTCTTTGTGAACTCACACATCAATGTACATCTATCTGTATTTTGCCAGCTCTTGGGTGCAACTCATTGGAGGAATGTGCGTCGTTCAGTAGAATCCCATAGGTTTTTTTTTCTTTCCCCTTTATTTCCGCCTTCTTTTCTAGTACCCTGTCAATGACATTACTGGCCCACCACTCATTCCCACACCCGGGTTTGTCTCCTGTCCTCATGACCGCTGGGCAAAGCAACAATCAATATCATTTACTCAGGAGACCATATCCAGGGGAGAAAATGTGCGGCTGCTGAATGGGTGTTTGTTCAGATCTAACATACACAAGTCAAAGCCCCTTACTTATGACCATAGATCCCCATTCTTTCTTTCTCTCACTCCCCAACAAGCCATCTGCGCCCTCCCTAGAACCCCACCTTGCCCTTCCAATGACAGCTAGTAAGGATCTCTGACAGGACCTCGGCACAAGTCCAGTTCTGCTCTTTGTGTGTGTACACTGTCCTATCTTCTGTGCCACATCAGTGGTATTACTCCCACGCTGCTGATTCAGGATCCCTGGCTACAGCCACACCCCGCTTGTCCCATCACAGCTCGACCATCGGCAATCCACAGTGTGCTGTCAATGTCCTGGCTACAGCCACACCCCGCTTGTCCCATCACAGCTCGACCATCGGCAATCCACAGTGTGCTGTCAATGTCCTGGCTACAGCCACACCCCGCTTGTCCCATCACAGCTCGACCATCGGCAATCCACAGTGTGCTGTCAATGTCCTGGCTACAGCCACACCCCGCTTGTCCCATCACAGCTCGACCATCGGCAATCCACAGTGTGCTGTCAATGTCCTGGCTACAGCCACACCCCGCTTGTCCCATCACAGCTCGACCATCGGCAATCCACAGTGTGCTGTCAGTGTCCTGGCTACAGCCACACCCCGCTTGTCCCATCACAGCTCGACCATCGGCAATCCACGGTGTGCTGTCAATATCAAGGCAACCCTTCAGAGGAGACACTGCACTCCTGCCAGATCACTTCAGTTGCTCAATTGCGACTGTTCTCATCTAACAAATACATAGGACATCACCTACCAATCCTCTACTGACGCCAGTACTTCTCACTTAGTCGCAGAGCCAGCGTGCAATCCTCCTGATGGCATTACCGTATCTGTCCAACAACCGTTCCCATGAATTTTTGACACCGAAGACCTCAACATGAGCTCATCAAAGACGTAGACGCGGAGACTGAATTGAAACTGAGTTCACCATGAGAGTAAGGCATGAAGGGCCGCGCATGCCCAGTTCAGCAGAAAGGTATGGTCTACGTGAAGAAAAAGACCGTCAAATAGCATTCAAGTGATGCGTATTAGTATGGTTCAATTACTTGATATTCACTTGATACATAACTATGCAGGTGATCGTGATACAGAGCGACACAACCACCTTGCCTTACTTGTATTCAGACACACAAAAAGATCTGTACATCTCTGCAACCAATAAAATTATGAAATGTTATGTATCTTTCAAAAAAATGTGATTGACTCACGTACGTCGGCAAATAGATATAGATATAATTATGTATATATACGCATGTATGTATATACATACACACACATAGGGCACACACACACACACACACACACACACACACACACACACACACACACACACACACGCATATATATATATATATATATATATATATATATAATATATGTGTGTGTGTGTGTGGCGTCTGAGAATCAAAAGGGGAAGAAATAATCAGCTACGTCATTTGAGCTACACAATTTCGATGAAGCGCAAATGCTGATAGCTCCATACATTAAAGATCAGATTAGATACCGCGGAGCATCGAGTGTTGATCCAGGTGGATGCGCATCATCTCATGAAGTTTAAACTTTTTAGGACTTTTTGGTAGGTGTGGGTCTACTAGTACCTGCAACATCAGAATGTGGACAAATACATCAGTAAAGTTTATGAAGAGTACATGGGAACTGGGAGACCTGAAATGTCCAGACTGTAGACAAGAGCGACGTCTGGTGAACGATAATTGTTTTAAAGCAAGGTGATCGCCTGATCATCCAAACTTATGCATGTTTATTGGTCTGTTTTGCTCTCTCTCTCTCTCTCTCTCTCTCTCTCTCTCTCTCTCTCTCTCTCTCTCTCTCTCTCTCTCTCTGTGCGCGTGCGTGTGTACGCGCAAAATACCACCCAACACGACGGGGAACACTGTAGAACACACTTAAGTGAACACTTTCTGCAGCGTTTGTTTTTTGTTTGTGTTTTTTTTTAACCAGACAGACATCAATAGAAAAAAAACACAAAACATAAACGACAAAATTCTTTCTATTTTACGAATGAATGAAGAAAACCGTGTAAATCGAAAGGCAGTCTTTATTCCATGGCCGTAGCTTCAAAGCAATTGCTGCTGGCGCCAAGAGTTTGCCTAGCACAGAGCAGGCACGCAAAAGTAATTACAACTACAAACTAACCAGACAAAAACAAAAAGAACCTGGGGCTAAATTGTAGAATTTCCTATGGTTTACTGGCATCCGTTATATCCAGAGCTCTGTGAGGACTGAAATCGGCTGTCAGGATTTCGAGACTGGGAATTATCTGAATACAAGAAAGACTTTGTGCCATGGCTGGCTTGAAAACCCTTTAAGACAATCCAGAGTTTGCAACATGTGTGGCACGATGGTGTAATCGTTTGTGACTATCAGTAGAACACACACACACACACACACACACACACACACACACTGGAGAATGGATATTACGGGAAATGCTCTGTAGGTTTGAGAACACTGCCTCCAAAAAATCGAGTTTCTTCCATGAAACCTTCACCGGATGTCGCGTAAAATGTCTGCACTCCAGTAGTCGCGGTCTCCAGGGACTCATGTTTTTTATTTTTATTTTTTATATGGGAAGAAAACCCTGTCATGGGTCTCCAGGGACCCATGCTTTTTGAATGGGAATAATGCCCTGTCACGTCATGGGTCTCTAGGGACCTTTTTTTTTCTCTGAAGGACTGAAAGCTTGCGGGTCTCTAGTGACCAATGGTTTAAGAAATAAAGCCTTGCTGTATGTGTGTGTGTGTTTTTTTTTTTAGTTTTTTTTTTAATCACTTTTATTTGTACAAGCAATTTCTAGTCCAGATGCACTGCCATGGTTTTATTAACAGTCACAACATTTTGTGGAGACAGCTCAAAAACTGCTCTAGTTATCAAGAGAAAATCATGACCTGATTTTCAAGAGGTATGGCGAAAGTTTTCAATGGGTTCCTCCAAGAGTGTCTACTACCGTTTTGATGCTTGAACCATTTGACACTGTCATTAAACTGTACAGTATTATACCTATATAAAACATTTTGACGCCAAGAACATTTTGTCGCCATCTGACAATATTTTGTCACAAGTAGCGTCAAACTACTACATGTACTTGCCGAACGAGCGTACCCAGAGGCACAGTGCGGCTTCAGAGCTGCAAGGTCGACGATCGACATGATATTCTCCCTGAGGCAGCTACAAGAGAAGTGCCGCGAGCAGAGAAGACATTGTTCATTGCCTTCATCGACCTGATCAAGGCGTTTGACTTGGTCAGTAGATCAGGCCTGTTCACCCTAGTATACCGGATTGGATGTCCCCCAGGCTCCTGAAGATGATCACGTCCTTCCATGACAACATGAATGGTACTGTCCAGTAAGGCGATTCATCTTCAGACCCCTTCCCAATTAAAAACGGTGTCAAACAAGGGTGAGTGCTCGCTCCGACATTTTTCGGCATCTTACTCTCCCTGTTGCTGCGCTACGCCTTCTGACAGTCTTAGGACGGCGTCTCTCTCCACACTAGGAGTGACGGAAGCCTCTTCAATCTGGCACGCCTCCGAGCAAAGACGAAGGTGCGGAAAGTCCTCATCAGGGAGACGCTCGTCACAGATGCTGCCACCCACACTGCCCACACTGAGGAAGCACTATTACGGCTCATCACCTGCTTCGCTAATGCCTGCACCGAGTTTGGCTTCACTATCAACGTGAAGAAAGCAAACGTCATGGGCCAAGAGGTCAGCAGCACTCCCCGCATCTCCATCGGCGATCACACCCTCGAAGTGATCAACGACTTCACTTACCTGGGTTCCACCATCTCCAGTAACCTTTCTCTGGATGCCGAGCTGAACGTGCGGATCGGCAAGGCAGCAACAGAGAAGGCCCGCCTAGCAAAGAGAGTCTGGGACAACACCATGCTAACGTCAAACACCAAGATGAAAGTGTACCAAGCTTGCGTGCTGAGCACTCTTCTCTACAGAGGCGAAGCATGGACTCTCTACTTGAGACAAGAACGCAGACTGAGCGCCTTCCACCTGCGCTGCCTCAGAAGACACCCGGGCATCCTTGGCAGGACCGCATCATCAACAAGGACGTCCTGGCCCAGGTGGGGATGCCTAGCATGTTCTGACACAGAGACGCCTGCGCTGGCTTGGCCACATGGGCAGCATGGACGACGGTCGCATCCCAAAGGACGTGCTGTAGGGTGAGCTGGCTACAGGCTCCAGACCCACAGGACGGCCTGCCCTACGCTACAAAGATGTATGAAAGCGCGACTTGGGGGCAGGCAGCCTTGATCCAGCTGACTGGGAGTCAGCAGCTTCAGACCGAGTCAGCTGGCGGACCACCATCAAGGCCGGCATCAGACAAGCAGAGCAGAGGAGAAAGGCCCAGTGGGAAGAGCAGAGGCGCCGCAGACAGCAAACAATTGCGTCGGCACCCCAGACACTCATGACCGAGACTTCACCTGCAGCAACTGCAACAGAGTCTGCCGCTCGAGGATTGGGCTCTTCAGCCACAGCAGGCGCTGCAACTCCACAACTGACAAATCCACGGCGCAACACCATTGTCTCTCGAGACAGACGGATGCCATTAATTCATTCATTCAGTAATATCGACCGAAATAATTTTGTCTCGGGACTTTTTGGCCTTTCAGGTAGACTACGAACCAGTGATAGGTAATCAGCATTTGATTTAGGATCGGATCACAAACAACATTGTTGTTGATTGAATGGTTGCTGACAATGATCAAATGATGACTTGCTCGCTTTCCTTGTTTGAATGATCGATGAATGTACCATTTTGACGCTGGCGTCAAATAGCATAGAATCACACCTACACAAATTACACTGGCACACGTATGTGTCAATGAGCGGTTAGCGTGCTTGTTTGAATGATCGATCAGTGTGTGTATGTGTGTGTGTGTGTGTGTGTGTTTGTGTGTGTGTGACTGGCTATGTCTGTATGAAGGGCGAAAGAGAAGCACTCAAGGGCGGTAGGGATGGGGGATGGGGGGGATGGGGAAGGGAACAGAGAGAAGGTCAACTAAGTGAAGGGATGCATGGAATAATGTGTCCAAAAAAAAAATCAATCTAAGCAGGTAGCGTAAATAAAAACAAAAGCAATGTAATGATTTACTCTTCAACCACATGTTGGCCTATTACACCATAGTTGCCGGAGTGCGGTAGCACTGGAGATGAACTCAAAACACACACTGAGGGAACTACAGTGTGTGTGAAGAGGAAGGCGGGGACAGAGGTCAGCTTGTAGCGGCCAACCAAGGTCTGTCTCCAGGTGCCCTGGCCTAGCACTGAGGGCTGAAGTGGAAACGAGAACTAGGGTAGGGTCGGGCAAGAGGCCCAGTTAAAGTCAAACGCCCACCCCCGACTTCTCAGATACCAAGGGACAATACTCACCTCGGGGCATTTGACACTGCAGCACGAAGTTTTGAAGACTCCACGCAAAAGGTACGTTTTTTTTTATAGAATTTTGAAAAATTAGGCCCTATTTTTATAACTTTTGTCTGAAGAATGTTTTGTGACACTACCTAAGCAATAGATGAATGTCTGAAATGTTTTCATTTATATGCTAGAGGAATCTTTCGCGCACCTGTCAATGCCAGTTGATGCAGTATGTGTCGCCATGTTCCCGCACTATTACCAAACATCTTCACTGAGTCATAATCAGGCAAAAGGCCCATACTAGGTTCAAGGCAAAAGGCCTACTAGTGGGCTTTTTGCCTCAAACACTAGGCGTCATGCCTCGCTTGTTTATATGAGGTAGTTTCACTATATTCTTTTACGATCACATACTTAAAGATAAGCTACTAGGCCAACCACACGATTCTTACATCAGTAGGCCTATAAAGAGGGTGACTCCATTTGAAGAATGACAATTTTTTTTATTGTTCTGCGTCTCCTAGTTTTCTTGTAATTGACATTTTAAACATCGAATTTTTGACACACTTTTCTAAAAATAGCGCACACGTAAGAGGACGTTTAGAAAGGGAAAGAACACAATAGTCTAAAAATAGTCTTTGAAGAAAGTCGAATTTCTCTCAACTGAGTTAGAAGGCCTAGAATGCTCATTTTTGTTTTAGTGCTCAATCGAACGTGTTGTCACTCTAGTTTCACTTAAGGTTGAGCTTCTTTGCTGGTTGGCACAGGGCTAAATTGCTATTAAATTGCTTGGTTTGAATATGCTTTCTGTTTTTTTTAGACCTATTAGCCTACTGTTATGTTATTGTTTTCAGATATGGTGACGAAGTACAAGAGGAAGACGGAGAGGGGGAAATATGGACATAGCAATTTGTCTGAAGCCTTGAAGGCAGTCAGCAACGGTGTTCCTTTAATCCGAGCCAGCAAAGAGTATGGTGTGCCTGCACGAACACTTCGTCGTCACAGGGACAAAAAGGTGCTTGAACCTGGGGTGTTGAATTTCGGACGATACAGGAAGGCCCTTCCCACCGAGATAGAGTGTCAGCTGAAAGAGCAGATTGTTACTATGCAAAGACGTCTGCATGGGCTCAGAGTGAGGGATCTACAGCGCCTTGTCTTTGAAATCGCTGAAAAGGCAGGCCTTCATCATCCTTTCAATAAAGAAAAAAGATTGGCTGGGACTGCCTGGGTCCACAGCTTTCTCGATCGGCATAACCTTAGCATTCGACAGCCACAAGCAACAAGCATTTCCCGGCAGTGGGGTTCAATAAAGAGCAAGTCCAGATTTTTTTTGGCCTATACAAAGAGCTCCTGGACAAGCATCCCTACCCACCCTCGCGCATCTGGAATATGGACGAATCTGGTCTCACAACTGTGCAAAAACCTGGGAAGGTCATGGCTCCAAAGGGTGCTCGCCAAGTTGGGAAGGTGACCAGTGCTGAGCGTGGGTCTTTGGTAACATTTGTGTGTGCATGCAGTGCAGCAGGGGTATTTTTACCACCCATGTACATCTTTCCTCGAAAGAGAATGGTGGACACACTGATGAAAAACGCCCCAACTCAAGCAATAGGTTTTGCAAGTGCAAGTGGCTGGACAGATTCTGACCTCTTTGTAAGGTGGCTGGAACATTTTGCGAAGTTTACCAACACCTCATGTGACAACCGTCATCTCATTCTGCTAGATGGGCATCACAGCCACAAAACACTGGCAGCAATTGAATTTTGCAGAGAAAATGGTATAGAACTTCTGACACTGCCGCCTCATAGCACGCACAAACTGCAGCCTCTGGACAGAAGCTATTTCAAGCCTCTCAAAACAGCTTTCAACATGGAGATGGACAGCTGGATGGTGGCAAATCCCGGCAAGCGAGTCACTATCCATGACATTGCTGGCCTGTCAGGAAAGGCCTTCATGAGAACAGCTCTTGCTGACAGGGCAGTCCAGGGATTTAGGACCTGTGGCCTCTGGCCATATGACCCAAAAGTCTTCACTGACGTCGACTTTGAGCCAGCCTTGATGACTGAAGAAGATCTCCCAGAGGCTAGCCCCCCAACTGCCTGCAGCCCTGCCCATGAGACTCCATCTCAGCAAGAAGATGCAAATGGTGATCCTCCAGAAGTCAGAGACCAGCCAACTGACCGCAGCCCTGACCAACACACTGCCAATGTAGAGACTCCAGCTCAGGAAGAAGATGCAAATGGGGATCCTCCAGAAGTCAGAAAGCAGCCAACTGACGATACCCCTGACCAACACACTGCCAATGTAGAGACTTCAGCTCATCAGGCAGACTTTGAGGTCATTAGATCATCAGGAGACGGCCGGTGCCTCTTTAGAAGTCTAGTGATAGGCATAGACAGAAGGCTTCAAACTGCTCAAAGGGACGAGCATGGCAAACTGTTGAGCACAGTTCTGCATGCCGTCGAGACTGGCAAGGCAGATAGTCTCCGGGCACAGGTCATCTCTTTCATGTGCGACAATTACGACGATTACAAAGATCTTGATTTTGAAACAATCAACGCAGATGTACCGCACTGGATTCGCTTTGGTTCCATGGATGAACGCATTGTCGCCATGGCCGAGCCAAAATCCCTACCTGGTGAGCTTGAACTCGCAGCGACAAGCAAGGTCCTGGGAAAAAAATTGTGCTTTTGGGCGCAAACAGCATGGTGATCCAAACCTACGGAGAAGACACCCTTCCTAGACTGTCGTCCAGTTTAGGACCATTGGCCAGGATGTTGGCCACTACGATTGTGTGTTGGATAGGAGGATTGACGAGCCTCAAGGTCCTACATCACAAGCTGAGATCCCTGAGGCGTCTTCATTCTCACCTCCATGTCCAACTGATTTCCCAACCACAGATCAGCAGACACACCCTAACCCCTCATCTTCATTTGTCCTACACGAGCAGAGGACAGACCCCGAGGCCTCAACCTCCAGAAGAGAAGAGGTTGCAGAACTGATCCGTGGATTTTCTCCACTCCCAAGGATCCAGTCCAAGAGACCGAGATCAAGGAAGGCAGAATCTGCAACAGTGCTGACTTCTTCTCCCTTTAAAGCCAGGCTGGAAGAAAAGCGCTCCAAACAGACTGTCCAAAAGGGGAAACAAGAAAAGAAGGCAAGCCAAGGCAAGTCAAAGAAGAAGAGGAAGCGTCATGAACCTGAAAAAGATTCAGATCAGGAAGAAGAGGAATGGCCATGTCTAATATGTTGTGAGCCTTATCGCAACAGCAGACCCCGAGATGTGTGGTCCAGTGCCAGGTTTGTCTCCTCTGGGCCCATGAGGAGTGCACCCAAGGGACGGCTCAATTCATCTGTCCGAATTGTGACTCTGATGACTCTGAATAGGCTAAGAAGAGACCTAGGCCTACTTTTTGTTGATGTACATTACGTGTTTACTAATTCAGATTTCCCCTATGACTTCATCAAACTTTCACCTACAATCATACATTCGTTGTTATTCTGCTTATGTATAGGCCTCAGTATCTTTACAATGTGAACATTTCATACTTTGAATTTCGATTTTAATATGCACTGGACTGTTTATTCTAGTCGAGTTGGTAACTCAGCAAGTTTTCAATTTTTTAATTTGAATTTCCATTTTAATATGCACTGGACTGTTTATTCTAGTGGAGTAGGTAACTCAAGTTTCCAATTTTTTAATTTGAATTTCCATTTTAATATGCACTGAACTGTTTGTTCTAGTGGAGTAGGTAACTCAGTAAGTTTTCAAGTTTTAATCTGAATTTCCATTTTAATATGCACTGGACTGTTTATTCTAGTCCAGTAGGTAACTCAGCAAGTTTTCAATTTTTAATTTGAATTTCCATTTTAATATGCACTGGACTGTTTATTCTAGTCGAGTAGGTAACTCAGTAAGTTTTCAATTTTTTAACCTTGGTACTGTATATACACTGTTCAGGTTTTAACCTTCAACATACTTTGAATTTGCACTGGATGTTGCAATAACTTCCCTAATCAAGTGTTACTCAGCAAATGCTACTTTTATACAACATTTTGTTTCTTTTATCCTTTGTTATGAACTTCATAAGACTATGAATTTAGATGTGCTGCATATGAAAGGCAAGACGCCCTCGCTTGTAAGGCAAAACGCCCATGGTGGGCGATTTGCCCGCTCTCAATAGGCCTCTTGCCCAGGGCATAGGGCAAGAAGGCCAAAAATAAATTTTCTGTTTTTTACCTGCTGTGATTTTATCTTTTATTCCACCCAGATATGCTTGTGATATGTTATAGCCAAGGTACACCTCAATAGATCGCACCTATTTGGAGCTGTCTGTGACTTCAAATGGAGGAATTGTTGGAATTCTTGCTTAAGGTGGGCTTCTTGCCCTCCTTTACCCTACTCGACGGCAGAGAGAGAGAGAGAGAGAGAGAGAGAGAGAGAGAGAGAAGAAAAAAAAAGTAAAAAAAAAATCCCTATTCAGACGCGCATCTGATGTGGAAACAGCTGCTACACTTCCCACAAAAAGGACGGGGAGGGGGGGGGGGGGGGGGGGGGGGGGGGGGGGGGGGTTCTGGAAGAAGTGTTCAGGAGGGGCATTGGAGTGTAAGAAGAGTGTGGCGTATGCATAAAAAGATTCAGTTCGCTCATAAATAGGTTTTATTTGATTAATCATATATTCATGAATAGAAAACTTGACACAAAACAAAAACAAACCAAAAATAAATAAAAAAGAACCCAAACCAACCAACCAACCAACCAAACAAACAAATTAGCAAAGAGATTTTAAAAATCGCTATAAAAATTAATATCGTCTGTACGCAGTCTATTCGGAAAAAGAGTGGTTTAACATTAATTGACAAGGTGCACAATTAGTATATTTGTCTGTCAAATGCTCTTCTAATTCCTTCCAGAATTCTCGAGAACTGGCACAAAATCATGAATAGTGTTTTAGTATGTCTCTATCAACACCACCAAATTATGATGAGTGGATGAATCTACTCGTGTAGTTGTGGGTTGACCGATTGTGTAGCGCACCTTGTCTCCTTTCGACGTGAATGGTGTACCATAGCAATACTGCTGCCATGTACCCGAAATGCTGCGACATGTGCTTTTCCTTCACACACGTAGTCTGTCAAGGAGCGATGAGTCAATCAAATATTCAAACTTGACCAATAAACGAAACTCTTATTTTCCCTTGTCTCGGTGAATAATCATAATTTGTAACTTTTTCAAAATGTCCACCTATCCATTGAGAAATGGGCCTGTAGTCCCTTAGACAGCGAGGACCACCACCATCACCACCACCAACAGCCACTCCGCCCACAGTCTACAAGTCCTCCCCTCTCCATTTCACTCTCTTTAATTAGAGCGGCAGTGCCATGTACTGTGGCATACTTTCACTTGGACCCATGTGCTTGTTTGTTTGTTTGTTTTCTTGTGTTCTTTAGGACAATTTTCCCATTGAGCTGGGGTGCTTAATCGGAGTTCCCTTTTATGGAAAGATTTCATGATTTGATGAGCAGCATTTTAATTATATCCAGGAGGATGTTGTTATAATATTTGACACTTTACTTACCACTTGTTATGATTTGTAAGGCCTCACTGTTCCATCTTTTCAAGTCATCTTCTACTGCTGATGTTTCTTTTTTGTTTTTTTTCCTAGAGTTTTATTTTATAGCATGAATACAGCCCGGATGATAAAGATAAATTATTTGTATTTATATATTCTTGAGGATATTTTATGTCTTAAGAAAACACCATTTTCAACCAATATGTCCCGAATATGAAACATATCCTTTCCTACCCACGTTAAAAAAAAGGTCATCTGTTAACTGGCAAATGAAACAAACTGCGGCGTTACTGGAACACGACAAAAAAGCAGAAGAGCACACAAAACAAAGTGTGAAGTAACGCAGATTTAATGAACGACACAAAACAGGACAAGAAATTTTCGGCAATATGCCTTCCTCAGCGACAAAAAAATACAGACATAAAAATGCACAATACTCCCCTTGTGAAGCCAAAGAAAGCCATTCACCACTTTGGCTTCACAAGGGGAGTATTGTGCATATTTATGTCTGTATTTTTTTGTCGCTGAGGAAGGCATATTGCCGAAAATTTCTTGTCCTGTTTTGACACGTTCATTAAATCTGCGTTACTTCACACTTTGTTTTGTGTGCTCTTCTGCTTTTTTGTCATCTGTTAACTGTTTCTGGCTATCTAAACGAACATGGGTATTCAGACGGTCATAAGACATCCTTCCAAAAATGTCTATACAACTACAATTACCGACTTTCTTTGAACCAAAATATTCCAAACTATTGAGCTCCAAACAAAGGTGCCACTAAAGATGTCTTACACTTTGTATTTCAATACACTTTTTTCCGAACTACGGTCATTTTAGTGCTCGCAAAAAGAGCAGTATACGTATAGAAGTTATTTTTTAACGTAGTGCACTGCATAGTTTGCCAGTCTTAGTTTTCTTTGGCTTTTTATTCCTTACAAATTCAAAACACGTTTTGAAATCGTTTCACATTTTTGTCAAGTTGATTTGGAAGCAATAAATAGAAATAGTCAAGTTTTGGAAATATAAGAAATTTTAACACTGCTCACCTAAGAACATTATGTTTTCCGCTTTTATCAAACGGAAAAGAAAAGCTCGTCACCTCCAAAAACTTAATATTAGGTATGCTTGTGGCTGTTTTATTCAGTTCAAATCATGTTACATATAGCTCAACCAACTGCAGAGAGCCATATCAGGCCTGTCAGTAGAACATTTATGGACAAGAGTCCTAGTTCATTAAACTTATGTAGAACTCCAAGTAATTTTTTCAATGTTAGGTTACGATGTTTTAGTTCTTCCCTCGCCCCAAACAAACAAGATATTTTTCCTTCAAAACGTAGTTAAATGCCTTATTTCTCCTTGATCTTTTAATATGTCAAAACGTTTCTCAGAAACACATATGTCCCATTTTAACACAACAGATGTCTGGGAGAAAATCGAAATTTACACTAGGGCAAGCATTGAATGGGTAGAACAGGGACATGAACAGAACATGCTATAACGGTTTAATAAGCAGAACAAACAGGAAAGAGGAATCAATTAAAAAAAAAAAGGCAGAACATTCGAGCCTCTATTTGATAACAAAGTAAAGATGTGAAGGGTGGTCTAATTGTGTCAACAGCCGAACAAACCATCGGCTCGAACTCGCCACTCAGAAACTTGTTTATCGCAAAGAAAAGTCTTGCTTGTCGGCCTGGTCACTTGGGGAAAATGATATGCAAGACAAAGAATACCTCGAGTAGACTTAATGCAGCAAAACAATCTCGCTGCAGCGATGGTCCAGCACCAAACACGTAGGCATGCTAATGGTACGGTCACTGCAAAACGCCGGAAACAGCGTTGCTGCTGAATCGGCTGCATTAGAAGGTGCTGAAGCCAGAATTGACCTGGTAAAAGAGCCTGTGCCAACGCACCTCATGGAAAAAGCCCACAGCACGAAGACATCCCTTTTCTATCAGCTTATTTTCGATCGACCACCTTCTGCCTGATCGGCAGCTGATTTTACGTCATGACCGAGTAAATAAAGGAACCTTTTAGTCGGCTCTGTGACAACCATTTATGCGCTAATGTCCTTTTCTGGTGTAATTGACATTTGATACTTGTTTCTACTTACTCGTTTCTATTTTGCTTAGTGGTGTTTGTGGTGGAAGAGGGGATGGGGCTATAAGGTCCTAGGGAAAGGTGCAGAGGGGTGGAAGTGTTTGTGGTGGAAGAGGGGATGGGGCTATAAGGTCCTAGGGGAAAGGTGCAGAGGGGTGGAAGTGTTTGTGGTGGAAGAGGGGATGGGGGCTATAAGGTCCTAGGGAAAGGTGCAGAGGGGTGGAAGTGTTTGTGGTGGAAGAGGGGATGGGGCTATAAGGTCCTAGGGGAAAGGTGCAGAGGGGTGGAAGTGTTTGTGGTGGAAGAGGGGATGGGGGCTATAAGGTCCTAGGGGAAAGGTGCAGAGGGGTGGAAGTGTTTGTGGAGGAAGAGGGGATGGGGGCTATAAAAGGTCCTACGGGAAAGGTGCAGAGGGGTGGAAGTGTTTGTGGAGGAAGAGGGATGGGGGCTATAAAAGGTCCTACGGGAAAGGTGCAGAGGGGTGGAAGTGTTTGTGGAGGAAGAGGGGATGGGGGCTATAAAAGGTCCTAGGGGAAAGGTGCAGAGGGGTGGAAGGTGAAGAGTGAGCAAAGTGAAAGGAAGAGAAGGAGCAGGAGAGGTGGGTGGGTAGGACAGTGCTTGAACACAACGCGATCTGTCTCAACGAAAAAGGTTCATTTTGTAAAGTGCATTAAAACATCAGTGACGCACACCTGAATCACGTCTTACCTTGCCTTGCCTGTCAAACAGTTGTGCAAGGGTAAAAAGAGTAGGCTTCATGACGGTTTAATTTTCCTGTCTAAAAATTTTTGTTTGCATAGCTGTAATATATGTATCTGTCATTTTGCTTTTCGATGGGCATCTGAGCCCAACCTTTTTTTTTCTTTTCAAAATTTTCATTTTTTTAACCCGCTGCACACACAAATTCGTAATTGATGACTTCAAAGATACCCTCTCTGTCTCTGTTTCTGTCTCTGTGTGTCTGTCTGTCTCTCATTCTCTCTGTGCGTGCGTGCATGCGTGCGTGTTTGCGAGTATGTGTGTGTGTGTGTGTGTGTGTGTGTGTGTGTGTGTGCATGCGCGCGCGCGCGCGCGCGCGCGTGCGTGCGTGCGTGTGTGTGTGTGTGTGTGTGGTTCCATGGTTTACAAGGAAACGCGTCATCATAAGATGGGCTTACAGCCGAATTTGAATTGTAACCGGAGTTCGGAGTTCGTGATGCACAGCCAAGCAAAGCCGTCAATAGCCAATACAATGTGTTCGTACGGACCAGTGGTCCACTGGAATAGATCACACCGTTTATTCAGAGACCCAAGCATTCGTTTACCACTGGATGTTCATGTTTAGATGAAATTGATGAGTGGTGGTGGTGACGGGGGGAATTACGGGGGTAAAGGGGGAAGATGGAAATGAGGAGAGAACGGACAAGAGTGGAAGGGTGGAGGTTTTTTTGTTTGTTTGCGTTTTTTTTTTTTTTTTTTTTTTTTGCATTTTGAACGTTGCAAACTTCTCGGGTTTTGCATCAATCTTAACTTCCCATGCGTGCACGTATGTAAGTCAGGATGCATGTTCACACACACACAGAGAGAGAGAGAGAGAGAGAGAGAGAGAGAGAGAGAGAGAGAGAGAGAGAGAGAGAGAGAGCCGCGTGCGTGCATGACTTATTCGCTGATTGATGTGATCACGCAAAGAAGAAATATAACACTTAAGCAGTAGTCCTATTTGAAATCACAAACATGAATAAAGGTCATAGAAAAAGAACGTAAATTACTGTTTTGATTTCTGCAGATGAGAATCTGCAAAAGGAAAATAACAATGACAATTCCCAATTAAATGAATAGAAAGAAGGGTAAGTTCAAAGACGGAAATTGTGCTCTTCCGAATCAAGGGAATTTCCGTTAATTACGTCACTTAGTTCTGTATTACAATCTCTCTCTGTGTGTGTGTGTGTGTGTGTGTGTGTGTGTGTGTGTGTGTGTGTGCGCGCGCGTGCGTGCGTGCGTGTGTGTGTGTGTGTGTGTGTGTGTGTGTGTGTGTGTGTGTGTGTGTGCGTGCGTGCGTGCGAGCATTCTTTGGAAGCGCATGCGCTTTTGTCTATGTCTGTGTATATGTTCGTGTGTCAGCTATCAGCAGGAGCTAAGCATCTCATGACGATTAATGTACAGAAGCCGGAAAGTCCAGGTGGGATGACTCGCTGCAGACTTGTTATGAGCATGGAAAGCTACACATTTCCATGTGAACGACTAAAATGCTGTCGACCTGAATTGACTTGAACACCACTGTGCCTCACTTCAAATATCAACTATCATTTACTGGCCACAACTGCAACCATCGTCTTCCTCTCACTTTTCATTTTCCTCATTCTTTTCTTGATCCTCGTCCTCTTCATCGGCATCGACGTCTTACTCAGTTTGAAAAGAGAGAGAGAGAGAGAGAGAGAGAGAGAGAGAGAGAGAGAGAGAGAGAGAGAGAGAGAGAGAGAGAGAGACAAGACAAGACAAGACAAGACAATACAATTCTTTATTTACGAGGATAATAGATAAGCACTGACGTGCTTTTTTACATCCAGTCCTCGCCCTGAGTAGGGACTACAACATGCAGTGAAATCAATTAATGTAAGAAACCAAAGAAGCAAGCAAAGCGGTCATGTAATCATGTAATCATAGAGGAACATCAAATGAAAATAGAAGAAAAATGAAAACAAAACAAGAAATAAGAATAATAATAGACAAAACAAAACAAAACAAAAAAAAAAAAAAATGAGAATAACAATAATGAGTGAGGTGGGCTGGGGGAACATATGTAAATGTACTACAACGTACAAGATTGGCATGTATGAAAACAGACAGTGAAGTGAATATGACAAAGTACGTACATGTTTTTTAACACACACATATACGTACGCTCGCACGCAGAGAGAGAGAGAGAGAGAGAGAGAGAGAGAGAGAGAGAGAGAGAGAGAGAGATGAAATGGAATGAAATGAAAGCTTTATCCCATAAGGCCAAGGCCCTCTGGAAGAGAGAGCAAAAACAAATGCATATAAACATTATTACATACAAATGCACAAATATATATTCAAGTTAAAGCAACCTGACGCGCTTGATAGATATAAACTGCTAATTTTATAACTGTATTACTGTTCGTTGAGGCCAATAGACGAGCTAAGCGAAAACCATTTGGATTATGAGATAACTTTTGAGCAATGAACTTTCTCTTATGCTATTATAAAATTGACAACATAACAAGAACTGCATTTCGTGTTCGACAGCACATTTACACAGTTTACAAATTAAATCTTGTGACCTATGGTTTCTATACCTACAGTAGTGAACTGCAAGTCAGAAATGCCAAATCTAAACCTAGTTATGATATATTTTAAATGCCTGTCAAGATCCATGCACAGATATATAGGTAAAGAGCCACACGGATTACAAAAAGTTCTATATACAGAAAACCTATCACTCTCATTCACGCGTTCACTCCATTCTTGCCATCTACAATCAATCATTCTCCGCCGGAAGACACAAAAAATTCATTGACATCACCCACATCTTGCTCCAGCCTCTCAAATCCAAATCCATATCTAAACAAACACGATCTAACATGTG
>CM031620.1:65445397-65447897 GCA_018398815.1 Conus ventricosus | reverse complement strand
TCAGAACAAACTGAGGACCATTCTCATCAATAGGGGTGCACCGGGAAAAGGTATGCCATAGACTTTTTTTTCTGTTTATGTGTTTTCAGCGTTTGGAACCCAGGATAGCTTTGGTGAATAATCAAATGTTTTCTATTTAGAAAGGCTAATCCCACCAATACAGATATATCATGTTACCGGCTAATTTGTCTAGTTTCTTGTTCCAAATAAATGTGTAGCACATCTCTGCTGACTTAGTTTAAATATGTATCTGGTGAGTTTGATAACAGTTGTCTTAGATGAATCTGTTCTGAGAGAATATTAGATTTCATTATTACTGCTCTGCAAGGATGGTTTTTTTTATTCCTGTTTTATCACATTTTGAAGAAATATTACATCTCTGCTAACCCTTTGGTCCAGTCAATATACACACATTATTTCAGATCATTACTGAACCAAATCCTTACTCAAATTCTAATTTTGATTGATTCCGATCCAAATCCAAATGGTCCATATAACGAGCGGCAGACGTTTTGCGACTCGCAGCCAATTTAGACGGGTTTTGCGTGTGCTTGTACGTGGCCCTGCAATAGCAAAAGCATCTGCGCAGGTATCAAACGAGTTTTTATCGCCTGCCACAAAAATTTTGTATCGTCCATATACTCAGATGTGATCAACATTATTTACCGGCTATCATGATGCATTTAAGGAATATGTTGAAAAGTGTAAGAGATAGAAGGCAGCTCTGACGAACTCCAACTGAAGTGTCGAACCGCTCTCTGGTACACCCTGTATGAGTACTGCACTGATCGCTTGTTGCATAGTGGTACTGATTAGCTTTTGTCTAATGCTGCATTAATTCATTGTGACTTTCTTCTTTTTAACTGCATTAATTCAAGACTCTATCAAACGCCTTTTTGAAGTCAATTAAGACGTGGATTAAAGATGGTGCTTCTGACTTTGTGGAATTCAGCCAGTTCATCAGTAACGATGGTATCTGGTGCAGCCGTAGTCTGTTAAGAATTATTTGAGTATTATATTGTTGCCATAGCTGATCACTCTGATAGTGCAGTAGTTCAGGTAGCAGTCGACATTTCCTTTTGGAGATGGGGTCAGGGGTGGGGTGGGGTGGGGGTGGGTATTTAGTAGTTGATGTGTCAGATCAACTGGCTTGAAATTCGACGCCAAGAAGACCACGTTGGTGGCCAGCAACACCGTCAATACTGACTTTACTGACCATGACAGGAGCTAGAAATTGTTCAACAGTACACTTACCCGGGATCCATCATTACCCATGAGGAGATCCAAACAAGAAATTCCTTCCACGGCAACAAAGACAACATCAGCAATATCCGGTCTAGAACCTATATGAAAGGTCAGTATCATCTTTCTGAAGCACATGATTCGGCTCCTAAGTGTACTAACATATTTCAATTTCCTGTATGCATGCCAGACATGGACCCGCACAGCCAATATAGAAAGATGAAACCAAGACTTGGAAATGATTTGTTAACGGTGGAATCAAGAAACAGATGTAGGATCATATCACCTCTGAACAGGTGCATCAACCCATTCTACAGCAGCATACTGACATCAGTGAAGAAAACTGCATTGGTTTGGCCATGTTGAAAGACCCTGTGAAGAAAACTGCATTGGTATGGCCATGCAGAAAGATCCAGTGATACAACCTGCATTGCTATGGCCATGTAGAAAGATCCAGTGAAGAAAACTGCATTGGTATGGCCATGTAGAAAGATCCAGTGAAGAAAACTGCATTGGTATGGCCATGTAGAAAGATCCAGTGATGAAAACTGCATTGGTATGGCCATGTAGAAAGATCCAGTGATGAAACCTGCATTGCTATGGCCATGTAGAAAGATCCAATGAAGAAAACTGCATTGGTATGGCCATGTAGAAAGATCCAGTGAAGAAAACTGCATCGGTATGGCCATGTAGAAAGATCCAGTGATGAAACCTGCATTGCTATGGCCATGTAGAAAGATCCAGTGAAGAAAACTGCATTGGTATGGCCATGTAGAAAGATCCAGTGAAGAAAACTGCATTGGTATGGCCATGTAGAAAGATCCAGTGATGAAAACTGCATTGGTATGGCCATGTAGAAAGATCCAGTGAAGAAAACGGCATTGGTATGGCCATGTAGAAAGATCCAGTGATGAAACCTGCATTGGTATGGCCATGTAGAAAGATCCAGTGATGAAACCTGCATTGGTATGGCCATGTAGAAAGATCCAGTGAAGAAAACTGCATTGGTATGGCCATGTAGAAAGATCCAGTGAGCTTGCTGAAACAGTCATCTCGGGAACTGTGGAGGGAGAGAGATAGAGGGATGACAGACAAAATGATGGACAGATGACATTTCGGAATAAACTGGAAAAACATTTATGGACACTCAAGTTTCGGCACATGAGCAACAGAACTGGAGCAACCCAGTGAAGTGTTCTTCCGTGTGTGTGTGTGTGTGTGTGTGTGTGTGTGTGTGTGTGTGTGTGTGTGTGTGTGT
>CM031620.1:65437897-65440397 GCA_018398815.1 Conus ventricosus | reverse complement strand
AGGCAGTGGATGGAAACACAAGTTCTCCAGTTGTCTTTGAGCGGGGCCTCAGAATGCACAGAGTGAGGTGATCGGTAGATGAACGAAGAGGTCAAGATGGTGGGAGGTAGACAACACGTTTGAAATGAACGAAGAGGTCAAGATGGTGGGGAGGTAGACAACACGTTTGAAATGAACGAAGAGGTCAAGATGGTGGGGAGGTAGACAACAAGTTTGAAATGAACGAAGAGGTCAAGATGGTGGGGAGGTAGACAACAAGTTTGAAATGAACGAAGAGGTCAAGATGGTGGGGAGGTAGACAACAAGTTTGAAATGAACGAAGAGGTCAAGATGGTGGGGAGGTAGACAACACGTTTGAAATGAACGAAGAGGTCAAGATGGTGGGGAGGTAGACAACAAGTTTGAAATGAACGAAGAGGTCAAGATGGTGGGGAGGTAGACAACAAGTTTGAAATGAACGAAGAGGTCAAGATGGTGGGAGGTAGACAACAAGTTTGAAATGAACGAAGAGGTCAAGATGGTGGGGAGGTAGACAACAAGTTTGAAATGAACAAGAGGTCAAGATGGTGGGGAGGTAGACAACAAGTTTGAAATGAACGAAGAGGTCAAGATGGTGGGGAGGTAGATAACAAGTTTGAAATGTAAGCTGGAGACGACTGAGAAGTAATTGCGACAAAGGAGGGACAGCTTGTACTGAATGCATACTCCAATAGGTGTAGGGTTTGCAGTAGAGATATGAACTGGTTTGTTGTTGGTGCTTGAGTACAAGCCTCGAAGCTGAATTTTGCGCTTTTATGGCATGTTTACACACACTTCTAGGGATCTATCAAGAAGAACACTGCCATAGTCTTGTACAGACAGGACAAAAGCACAGATCAATGTTTTCGTAGCTGCAGTTGTGAGGTAGTGACGAGTGGAACTTAACTGATGTACAGCAGCAATAACAGGTTCTTGGATGTACCTTGTGTGTTTGTCGCGTGACATGTTGTCAGAGATGATTAATCCCAGTTGCGTGCAGAGGGAAAAACGCAATGTCAAAGTTTCCAGCACGGATGGTTCATGGCTTAGACAGTTGGAAAAGGATCTGTTTGGGTCCATTTAGCGGATGAACCAGACTGCGTGCTTCTAATCTTTCCATTTGATCCCAGAGCACACTCAACTCTCAGTGAAGCCAACCAGGGGGTTGGGCGTTATGACCTCCGTGCACAAGTCCTCGCCGCTAACCACACACCACTGTGTCTGACCATGACTTTTCTTTTCCCAGGTATGCGAATCTGACCTGATGCTGGGACAGAAGCGAAGGAACACACATCAAAGTGCCGTTTAGTTCAGTTAGTAGAGCATTGAGTTGACATTCAGATGGTTATAACATCGATCATCTGAGCGTTGAACAAACAAAAATGACACTTTTTCTACCCCCCCCCCCCCTTCAAGTGTTGTCGTTCCGTTGGTTTGTTCACAGTCTTGGGTACCTCCCCCCCCCCCCCCCCCCTTCGTTCATCTCTGGCCCCGATCTCTCTCTGTCTGTCTCTTTCTGTCTCTCTGTCTCTGTCTGTCTGTCTGTCTGTCTGTCTGTCTGTCTGTCTGTCTCTCTCTCTCTCTCTCTCTCTCTCTCTCACACACACACACACACACACCACACACACACACACACACACACACACACACACACACACACACACACACACACACACACACACACCAACACACACACACACACACACACACACCACACCACAACACGCGCGCGCATGCTTGCGTACACACACGTCAGGAATGGTTTTCCTTATCAGCCATGGCATCGGTTTACATGAGGTAGGTGTTGGCCTTAAACTTCAATATCACTTAACTCACTGAAATAAATGAACACAGATCCCTTGGATTCCGCAAGAGGACTGGCGTACGTATATCATTCCTTGGTCAAACTGCCGATAATGACAATGGTGATGTTGCTGTTGCTGTTATTGCTGCTGCAGCTGATGACAATGAGATTAACGATTGTGTTGATAATGACTGATGACAGTTTCGTTGGACAGCTTTCCACTTTTCCACCCATCTTTGTCCCAGAGTCTTTTCCAGCTTCTACCCAAGGTTGAGTTTGCGATGGACTTGCTTGGGAAGACTGGGACCACACAGTCGAGTTTCATCACTTAATGAATGCGGCTCTACGAGTGTTGCTGAATGTTCCAGACCAACACTGTAGGTGCCTCAATCTCTCGGCCCTGGTTGACGCCGAGATGAATTATGAAGTTAAGCGTGGAGCACAGCCTGTCACGCAGTCTCAGACCAGAATGGAAACCTGAAGCATCACCTCCATTAAACCTGTAGCATCACCTCCATTAAACCTGTAGCATCACCTCCATTATCTTCTTCCCCGACAACACCCGGAATGGATCAGGAGAGCCAGCAGTGTCCTCACAACCACAGACCGACTCTGGCACATCAAAGGCGGTGATGGAGAGGAAAGTGAGATGCAGCAGCACCAACCGACGGAGACTAC
>CM031620.1:65427897-65432897 GCA_018398815.1 Conus ventricosus | reverse complement strand
TCTCTCTCTCTCTCTCTCTCTCCTCTCTCTCTCTCTCTCTATATAATATATATAATATATATACACATATCACAATAGTATAACTCATACGTTAATGGAAGAATCATGCCAGATGCGTTACTGCCTTATTCTAAGACAGTTTGATTTCTTAGTTTTACACCGCTTTCCAATGAATCTGGATCACTCGAAAAGTTTTGTCTTCATTAATTTTTATTAGCACATTATTCACTAGAATGGGAGTTTGTATTATACTCCCTGTTTGGCTAGTATACTTACCATGTCAGACAATAGCATTCACGCAGTTAGTCTGCTCTGCCAGGCCGAAGTTTTTGTGTGGCTAATGCAGTGATAAGACAGTCACGTGGTGCCCAACCCACTTCCGCCGTCGGAAGAAGCCAGTGTCAGTCTCCCATACCTCATTCATCGAGGCCTGCGCGCAAGGTAACCCCAGAACCTTGGCGCTAGTGGGGAAGGCAGGGCGGGCATTAGAGTCTGACATGGTAATAATACTAGCCAAACAGGGAGATAATACAAACTCCCCATTTTGGCGTCATATACTGTACCATGTCAGACAATAGCAGAATTCATAGTAAAAGGAGGAGGGCGAGTGCCCTAGTGTTCCTGGGGTTACCCGATATGGATGCATTAGCCGCCACAAAGGATATCCCATTTAGAACCATCAGCCCTGGTCATGCGGATGTCCCTCAAATAAAATTTTATGAAGGATTCTCCGAATGCCAGAAGGCTGCCTCCAGGAGGTGGCGCATGGGAACAGAGTGCTGGAATGCTGCCGAAGTGGCCAGCGCTCTGACCTCATGGGCCCGGGGGGAAGAGACGGGGAGGTCCTCGATGCCTGGGAATAGCAGTTCTGACCGTCTTGGAGAGCCACCTAGAGACAGTGCCAGCTGAGATGTCTTTCGTGTTACTGGGTTGATGGAAATAAGAAGACGTCTTTGTGAAACGCGCCTGGGGCGCGAGCGTTCCCAGTAGTGTGTTAGACATCGAGAGGGCAAAGGGCTATGTCCGAAGAGGTGTCGCCCCCTAGTGTATCCGCCAGCGGGCGGATGACGAGGTAAGGGAGGGACTGCCGGGTTCCTGTTCTTAGCTAGGAACTCGGGAAGGAACTTAAGAGAGACGGAGCCGTCTCTGTGGAAGGCAATGTCTCTGGGGTCCCCGCTAAGGGCATGGATCTCGCCTCGCCGTCTGGCGGAATCGAGGCGAGGAGGAAGGTAGTCTTCATAGACAGAAGGTCGAAAGGAATGGAGGACAAAGGCTCAAAGGGGGTTTATTGAGGACGTCAAGAACAGTGAAGAGGTCCCAAAGGGGAACACGTCTAGGGATTGGGCCTCACGAAGAGAAGCCCCTCTGGAGATCTCTCTGAGAAGGAAATCATTCTCAAAGGAAGGTCCGCCCATTTGGCGGATGGTCGTGCAGATGGCCGACCTGTAGCCCGGATGGAGCTAGCAGAGAGGTTAAGGTGGGACAGGAAATTTCCTATTTGGATGTTGGTGGGGCGATGTGAGGGACAGAATTGTCTTTGCACCATGAGACCCATTTCCTCCATCTGCAATCGTAAAGGGACTCTGTGCTAGCTCTGCGAGAGGACATGGCTAGGTCTCGAGTTCCTGAGAAGCCCCGGCGATGGAGAGGGTATTGAGGACGGAACGGGACCTGTCCGTTCGAGAGGAGGATATGGATGTTCGCAGCCGGCTGACACAGAAGCCAGGCGTGGAGGTGAAGAATCTGGGGATTGGCGTGAGGGAGGCCCGAACGGGTTGCCTGAGCATGTCCCACCTGGTGTTCAACTGAGAGGGGTTCGTGAGTGAGGGACTTGAGTCGGGAACCAGGACTGAGTGGGCCACCATGGGGCTATGAGAATGAGCCTGGGTCTCTCGAGTCTCGCCTTCCTGATCACCTTGTGGAGGATCGGGAAGGGAGGAAGGCGTAAGCTATGAGGCCGGACCAGGGAAGGGACAGGGCGTCGATGGCGTAAGCCTGGGGGTCCGGGACCGGAGACACATACACTGCAGACGATGGTTGAACCGTGTGGCAAACAGGTCGATCATATGGTCTGAACCAATGTTCCCACACGTTGAAAGGGTAAGCCGGCTGAGGGTCCATTCCGTGTGGAGGACAGACTGGATCGGCTGAGAGAGTCTGCCAGGATGTTGTGAGTCCCTGCTATGTGTCTCGCGCGAAGGGTGACTGCGTGTGACACCAGCGAGGAGGGCCTCTGTACGGAGGGAGAGGCCGATGGAGTGTGCCCCCCCCCCCCCCTTTGTTGATGTAACAAGCTACCGAAGTTGTTGTCCGTGAAAAGGAGAACAAATCGGTGGGCGACTATGGACTGGAATTGGAGGAGGGCGAGCCTTGACCGCCTCCAGTTCCAAGATGTTGAATGTGAAGACGAGCAGTCAGAGGATCCCAAACCCCCGAGGCGTGACTGCTCTCCAGATGGCCCCCCAGCCTGAGTTGGAGGCGTCTGTGTAAAGTTCCAGGCCTGGGATGGGAGGGAGATGGGAACTCCAGGTGCCCAGGGTGGATGGGCTGAGCCACTCCTCGTGGCCCAAATGAACCAAGGCCCTAGGGGGATTGTCTGGTTCCAGCTGTCGTTGGTCTGGACCAACGACGGCGGAACTCCCTCTGAAGCTGTCGCTTTGGAACTCTGCCTAGGGGAATGAGAGGAGACAGGGACTCCATCATCCCCAGAGGGAGGAAAGTGTCCTTGCCGAAGTGAGGGGAGAGAGGCGAAGGTGGGAAATGAGATCCACTAGGCGAGCGGACCTCTCCGGGGTCGGGAGACTACCATGGAGGTGGTGTCGAAGCTCATGCCCAGGAAGGTGAATTGCTGACTGGGCGAGAGCTCGCATTTGAGGGGTTGGTGACGAACCCCAGAGAGGAGCAAAGATGAAGTAGCTTGGAGGTGTGGGATTGGGCTAGGGCCTGAGAGGGAGCCAAGACGAGCCAGTCGTCGAGGTAGACAGGAGGCGAATGTCCTCCTGTCTGGCAAGGCGGCCATCTCCTTGACTACCTTCGTGAAGAGGAAGGGAGCCAGGGAGAGTCCGAATGGGAGGGCCTTGAATTGAAACACCCGGCCCCGCCAGACGAAACGAAGGTATCGTCTGTGGGACGGGTGGATGAGGATCTGAAAGTAAGCATCTTTCAGATCATAGAGGTGGCCCAGTCCAGATGGTGGATGGAGTCCCTGATCTGTGCCGGGATCTCCATCTTGAATCTGGTATGGCCTGAGGAATCTGTTGAGAGGGGAAAGGTCGAGGATGGGCCTCCAGCCGCCCGAGGCCTTTGGACTACAAAGAGACGAGAGTAAAACCCGGGGTTGGGGTGTGGTACCTCGATGATGGCGCCCTTCCGGAGAAGCTCCTCGATTTCCAGGCGAAGGGCCTCCGCCTGGCGGGAGGTGGATCGCCGGTGGAAGGAGGAGGGGAGGACAGAAGGGGAGGGCGTTCGTGTGCCCAGGGTAGACGGAACCCCTCCTGCAGAACAGAAACCACCCAGGGTTGAGACCCATGCGCCGCCACTGGTGGGCATGCCGGGACAGACTGCCTGCCAGGGGGGCAGAGGGGCCGAGTGTGTCGGGAAGACTGACATTTCCCGCCCCTCGGAAGGTGGGTCCGCTAGTCACCTCCGGGGCCGGGCCTGTTGGCCGAACCGAAAATTCTGTTGGGTGTTTTTTCGGTTTGGGCGTCGGTGTTTGGCGGGCCTTGAGGACGCTGCTTGGGGTAGGGCTGGGGTCTGGCTGTGGGTAGGGCCTGACGAACGAATGGTCTAGAAGGGCGATGCTGACGAGGGGTTGTGGTCGCAAAAGAAGCGGCCTGTTTGCGCTCCTCGACGGCATGGTAATGACCGCAGAGGAATAGTCGCCGAAAAGCGACTGCTCCTGACCCGGAATGCAGCGTAAGGCCGCCTTGAGCGCTGGGGAGAGATGGGCCTGTGATAGCAAGGCATCTCTCACTGCCAGAAGGCAGTTAAATTGACTCCTGGCTGCGCTGTCCGCCGCAGCCCCAAGGTGGTGCGCTATCTTGTTGACAAGAAAACGCATAAGGGGGTCATCAAACAGGCTGGGGCCTGCCTCAGTGTCGTCCGGGTCTGAAGACGCTGAGACAATGCCTCCCTCCTTTGGCCAGAGTTCCTCCGCTCGCTGTAGGAACATGTCAATGAGGGCATGCCCCGCGGTGGTGTGCAGAATGCCAGCCCTGGCGATTCTGTCCCACTCTATCAGGGTTTTGATAGAAGGGAGGTGGATGTGGGAGGGGGCGGTTGGGAGTGAGCCTAAGACATGAGGGGCCTGACGCGAGTCCTTGAGGAATACTCCTACTGGGGCCGCGTTGGGGGCTGATAAGAAGTCAATCCCCAGTGGGGGAACGGCATGTGCACCCCTGGCGAGAGAGGCCGATCAGTCCAACAAAGGAGTGATGGTCTGGGGGCGGCTATCCTTGGCCGTGATCGCTGGTAGGGGGTGACCCAGTGAAACGGGAAAGGGCGAAGATGTTGTTAGAGGGAGGGGATCCCTAACAACAAGATCAGGGCGCCAGCTCTCCAAAATGGAAAGGTCCCCAGACTGGGGAGGAAATCCTCAAACCCCTCCTCCAATTGTGGTCAGTAGGTTCGTGAAGGGGAAGTTCAGGTCCACCTTCGGAAGGCCAGGTCAGGGGTGCGTGGAGTCGTGAACTCGTTTGGGAAGAGGGTGAAACGAGGACGGCTCCCCGGTGGTTCCGTAATCGGCGTGAAAACTAGGGACTGCCGATCGGACAGCGCCCGAGAGGAATGGGGGCCCAGGTCGATCCAGCTCTGGGAGGCCGGATGCCACATGAGACCAAAGATGGAGTCAGGGGAAGAGTCAGAGCTAAGCCACTGATTCACTCTGGGGGAATAGAACCACCGTCCCCGGGGAGAAAGGAGGGCTGTGGCGGCCCAGAGCAGAGTCTCCTCGGGGACCCGGGTAACCTTGCGCACCCCGGGAGAGCACTGCCTCCTGCATC
>CM031620.1:65412897-65422897 GCA_018398815.1 Conus ventricosus | reverse complement strand
GGGAGACAAAGAGGTGGATCGAGGGATATAAAGAGCTCAACCAACCCGGGAGAGACACTGAAATTGTAGTAAATGTAACGAGATCTCAGTGTTAGATCGAGGCAGGTCGATCGTAAGTGACGCGGTTTTGGCCGGTCGAAACAAAATGGCGGAACGACCGGCGAAGAAATGGAAGCCGATGGACACGTGCAAGTTAGGCGAATCGGAGATCCAAATGGAAGGAGAAGGGACTGAGATTCGTTGAACAAGGGCCGTAAAGGCCAAAACTGGGAGAAAGGGTGAAACCGGCGATGGAGTTCCGACTTTCGAAGATCGAAAAGAGCGGAAGGCGAGGTCGCGAGTGCCGAGACAAAGGCACAAAGGCGAGGATGCGTGGTTAAACAAATGAATAAAGACACACCAAACCAAAAGCCCCACCGGTTCAAGAATGAACAGGGTGAAGCGCGCAAGCCACAACAAATAAGCAAAGAAGCAAACACAAAGCTATCTTAACACAACGGCAAAGAGAAGTCGAGACAGAGCACAATACTTATCTTGCTTGGACGGCAGGCCGAGAGAGAATGAGGTATGGGAGACTGACACTGGCTTCTTCCGACGGCGGAAGTGGGTTGGGCACCACGTGACTGTCTTATCACTGCATTAGCCACACAAAAACTTCGGCCTGGCAGAGCAGACTAACTGCGTGAATGCTATTGTCTGACATGGTACAGTATATGACGCCAAAACGTGTCGGTTATTAGGACATAGGTAGGAGATGCCATCTGAAATAATGCTGTATGACGTAGATACTAGTTTAATGATATATTGAGAAGAAAATGAGTTTCATTCTTGTTAACCATTCGCTTATACTGGACAAATGAATGTCCATCATCAGTCATCGTTATCATTAAATAAACAACAACAACCCCAAAGTAGTTTTGAGTCAACACAACCAAAATTTAACATTTCCGAGTGATCTCTACTCAAATAATGATTCTTTCTGCTTGAAACGAAGACTATAGCAATTGAAGGATCCATGTTTATCATTGTTCTCTCTATGATCAAATTCTGCTACGTAATTCGGCTCATCCAGGCGACATGAAAACCCTTTTCCTGACCAGTCGTTTCGCCGCTATTGGACCTCCAGTCATGATGACCAGATTCGCGCTGGTTCAGACATGTCGTACACTTATTTGCAAGTCTTGTCTGGGCAGTCTCGTCATTTGTAGTCAAAATATTGAACACAATTAAAAGTAGTCTTGAACTATAGTGACATTCCCAGTTTCCCAGTAGAACAAGTGAACTGGTACACCCAGAAGCCTTTCCGCTGTGAAGATAAATGGATGTTCTCCATTTCTCTACCATTGTCAAGTTCCCTAACTCTTCTCTAAAGCCGGGGGAAAGGCGTGTTATTTCTGCGAATACATTTTTTTAAGGATCTGGAAGACAGAAAACACACCAGAAAACTGACATTGCTGATGTATCGCGAAATTGCCAAAAGAAAGGAGACCCCACAATACAGAACTGGACAGAAGTAACCCCATTGTCAGTGGACAAAATCATCAACAAGATTATCGAAGAAAGCCAATAAGAATATTAGACAAGCGAGTAAGAAAAGAGCATGCAGATTCCGCTAAGAAATATCATGCGCTGACCATAATTATCTTTACCTTGAGCTGTGTAGAAACTTTTCCTGAAGACATCTTTATGCCAGATTATAGACTTTTCAAAGAGAACTTTTCAAACTCTCGTAGAGTCGGCGTCTAAGCCTGACAACCCCAGTGTCCATCAAGAGGTAATGAGTTCATGATTCAGGTGAGGGTAGATCAAGGCGGTGGAAAAAGACACACAGGCTCCACAGTTCATAACATCATACCACGGACACGGCGAACCTGTGACAGTTCACTGCTCCTACGGCCTTTTTGGCTCTTGGAGTCTAGCATGAATCGTCGCAGACTCTTTACAGCATTTGGTAGCATTCACAGAGACACCTTTCGGAGCATTCTTAGCTGACACGACAACTGTCACAAGACTGTCAACGTCATCAGACTGATAGACACTGAAACAGACCAACACGGGAGGAGTCAGACTCTTTTAAAGATCTACGTCAGGACTGGCATTGGCGAAGAAATTCATCTGCTCATGTGTCGGCATGCTGACGTCCTAAACCAGGATAGGAGACCTTGTATCATCTGCTCATGTGTCGCCATGCTGACGTCTAAACCAGGATAGGAGACCTTGTATCATCTGCTCATGTGTCGGCATGCTGACGTCTAAACCAGGATAGGAGACCTTGTATCATCTGCTCATGTGACGGCATGCTGACGTCTAAACCAGGATAGGAGACCTTGTATCATCTGCTCATGTGTCGGCATGCTGACGTCTAAACCAGGATAGGAGACGTTGTATCATCTGCTCATGTGACGGCATGCTGACGTCTAAAACCAGGATAGGAGACCTTGTATCATCTGCTCATGTGTCGGCATGCTGACGTCTAAACCAGGATAGAGACCTTGTATCATCTGCTCATGTGTCGGCATGCTGACGTCTAAACCAGGAAAGGAGCCTTGTATCATCTGCTCATGTGTCGCCATGCTGACGTCTAAACCAGGATAGGAGAACCTTGTATCATCTGCTCATGTGTCGCCATGCTGACGTCTAAACCAGGATAGAAGACCTTGTATCATCTGCTCATGTGTCGACACGCTGACGTCTAAACCAGGATAGGAGACCTTGTATCATCTGCTCATGTGTCGGCATGTTGACGTCTAAACCAGGATAGGAGACCTTGTATCATCTGCTCATGTGTCGACACGCTGACGTCTAAACCAGGATAGGAGACCTTGTAATCATCTGCTCATGTGTCGGCATGCTGACGTCTAAACCAGGATAGGAGACCTTGTATCCACTGAAAGGCCACTTTCCTGCTCACAGCATATCATGTGTGGCTTGTCGTAGTTCAGGCAAATGTGGAGTTGATCTATACAGTCTTTGTGTCAGGGGGAACAAGATCATAATTTGCAGCGCCAGAAAAGACAAGGTAAAATCTGGAATGAAATAGGCAAATTGAATAGCTCAGTAAATGAGAGAGAGAGAGAGAGAGAGAGAGAGAGAGAGAGAGAGAGGAGAGAGAGAGAGAGAGAGAGAGAGAGAGAGAGAGACGTAGGACTCCAAAGAGAGTAACAAACTAGCTAGGAGCCGAAATCACACACGCATTTTCTGTTGTATCAGTAATCCCTCACCCCCCCTCTCTCTCCTTTTATCCTTCCGCCCTCCTCTCCTCCTCCAGCCGTCAACTCCACCCTCTTCCTTAACGATTTTCCTTCACCCTTCCCTCCTCCCCTTAATCTTTCTGCCTCTCACTCCACTTTTGTCGTTTTTAACCTCTAGAAAAACATTCAAAGCAGATCTGGAAATGATAACCATGAGAGAGAACCTTTATTTGAACATTCGAAGAAATTAGAAAAGTCTGATAACAGAAAATATGGGAGTGGAAAGACAAAGAGAATGAAGAGGGGTGTTGGAGCAGAGGTGGGGGGGAAGAAACGAAGAGAGAGAGAGAGAGAGAGAGAGAGAGAGAGAGAGAGAGAGAGAGAGAGAGAGAGAGAGAGAGAGAGAGGGATAGAGAGAGAGAGAGGGAGAGAGGGGAGGATTGGTTGGGGTGAAATGCAGGCAGCCATTTCTTGATCGATTTACTTTCTGGTCTTTATTGTCCCGTTCGGTCACTTTATCATCACTCATGAGGGCAGTTACCGTTGATGAAACAAATTCCTCTCTCTCTCTCTCTCTCTCTCTCTCTCTCTCTCTCTTTCCTCTCTCTCTCTCTCTTTCTCTCTCTTTCTCTCCCCCCTCCCTCCTCCCTCTCTCTCTCTCTCTCTCTCTCACTCTCCAGTCGCCTGTAATTCGTTGAGGAGGTAAGAAGGGAGACAATGAAGAAGAGGTAGGAAAAAAAGAGAAGAAAGACTCTTTGGAGTATTTCGGAGACAATGCGACAATTTCAACAGAACTTCCGCTATCTGGCAGTCGTTTTTCTTCTTTTTTTTTTCATGTTGCAGACGCACATGGGTCATGTGGGCTGTGTCAGGAGGGAAGGGCGACCAGGACGGTTAAAGGAATGGGCCTGAAGACAGCAGGATTGTCCTCGTTGTGTTGCCACGTCAACAGAGAACTGCTGTCTGGAGACAAAACACACAAAGAGAAAAATAGAGAGGGGATGTTGTGTGTGTGTGTGTGTGTGTGTGGTTGTGTGCGTGCGTGCGTGCGTGCGTGCGTGCGTGCGTGCGTGCGTGCGTGCGTGCGTGCGTGTGTGTGTGTGTGTGTGTGTGTGTGTGTGTGTGTGCGTGAGAGAGAGAGAGAGAGAGAGAGAGAGAGAGAGACAGAGACAGAGAGACAGAGAGACAGAGAGAGAGAGAGAGACAGAGAGAGAGAGAGTCTCATGTGTCCGGCAATTCGGCCATTTGCAAAAAGGGCGTGTGGTGTGGGGTTAGGGGCTAAGAAAGGAGATATGGATGCAGAGGGGAGATGCGATTCAAATCGGACGTTGACATGAATCTGAAAGACATTTTAATTATAAATTGATAGTCTTCAAATCTTTTTCTTCTTCAGAAGAAAAAAGAAGAAAAGAAGAAAAGAAGAAAAAGAAAATGAAACACCCGAAGGTGCTGGGAGGACCCAGAGAAGCACTGTCTTCACCTGCCTTTAGAGCAGTCCCGTACCACCCTTGGAGGCCTGCGCTGTGTTAACTCTGTGAACAATCATGAGGGGGGGGGGGGGGGAGGGGGGGCAACACACTGAGTACTAGCTGTTGCGTGTGATGGTATGGGTGTCTGCCAATCAGTTTCTCTCCTGCGTGCAGTCGGCCGTCACTCCACCAGTTGGCCAGTTGTGACTTTCCCTTTGTTTTCCCTCTCCAACGTGCAGCTGCCGTCACTCCACCAGTTGGCCAGTTGTGACTTCCCTTTGTTTCCCTCTCCAACGTGCAGCTGCCGTCACTCCACCAGTTGGCCAGTTGTGACTTCCCTTTGTTTTCCCTCTCCAACGTGCAGCTGCCGTCACTCAACAGTTGGCCAGTTTGTGACTTCCCTTGTTTTCCCTCTCCAACGTGCATGCAGCCGTCACTGCACCAGTTGGCCAGTTGTGACTTCCTTTGTTTTCCTCTCCAACGTGCAGCTGCCGTCACTCCACCAGTTTGCCAGTTGTGACTTCCCTTTGTTTTCCCTCTCCAACGTGCAGCTGCCGTCACTCCACCAGTTTGCCAGTTGTGACTTCCCTTTGTTTCCCTCTCCAACGTGCAGTCGCCGTCACTGCACCAGTTTGCCAGTTGTGACTTCCCTTTGTTTTCCCTCTCCAACGTGCAGCTGCCGTCACTGCACCAGTTTGCCAGTTGTGACTTCCCTTTCCTGTTCCCTCCCTCATCAATTCCCTGATTTGCAATGCCACTAAATCTTTTCTTAACGTTTGACTGGCAAATATTTATAGCCCTTTTGAACCATTTGCTAAAGCCAAAACTTAATTCCTGTTGGACCCTTCTGCTGCGAGAACAGGTCAGTGAAAGGTCAGTCCACACGTTCTGCACACAGAACTGACTGACTGATGCATTTCTTGTTCTGCCCTTCACCTGACCAGTGAGTAAACGAAATGCTTGCACCACGCTCACCCCCACCCCCCTCTCCTCACTCCCTTCTCTCTCTCCCTGCGTCCGCTCGGTGACAACATTTCAAGATCTGTCTATCTCAATTGACACGTCAGTGTCACGGGCGGACCAGTATTTGAATTTATTCCTTGAGTTTTAATGGGCTGTTCGTTACAGAAGTTGACAGCGGCTTATACTTAGTATGTGGGGTGTAGAGGAGGGGAGGGGTAGCTCCTCTGTCGCATTCAGTTAGTGCACCGCCCGTGTGGATCATGCATCCCCTCAGTAAAACCCTCACATAGGAGTAGTGTGAGAAGGAAGCTGGAGACCGGGGTGAAGGTGGTGTGGGTGCTGTCATTTCAAAACGGTGCAGGGAAATGTCTTGCACGTGTTCTGTGCATAAAGTGTGCTGTTTTAGCTTAGCGTGGGGTGAATGTGATAGGTGTTTTGTGTGGGGTGGAAGGGGAACCTTCTGCGCTATGCCAGTGTTCGGCTCTTATTCTTTTGCTTTTGCTTTGGCTGGAAGAGGCCACGTCCTCTGTTGGTAGCCATATTTCTTTTTCCACTTCGTCGTGGAGGGCAGCGGAACCGGGCCGGAACCCTTCGCTGGGCGAAGGCAGTCCACTGAACTTTGAAAGGATCTCAATCCTTGGCACCAACAACGTTCTTCAGAGTCGTTCCAGACCTCACCTCTTCGTTGGAGTGGCTATTACGGGGCTTGACTCTCGTTAATGAAGCTGCAGTAGTTTTCTCTCACCCCCGCGGAAATAATAATGGGCTGATTTCCCAGTATCATTTTGACAACCTTTTTTGTGATGAAGTGACTGTATGCTTTGCACTGACTGATTGGCAGCTCTGGATCGAAGTTGTCCAGATTTCTGACATTTTCTTAATCAAGTGCAACACGGTCGATCGTAATTTTGCGTCGGACAGGTTGCACGTGTTTCAGCTTCAGGAGTTTTTGGTAACATTTCATGCAAATTGCTGTAGACTGCTTGCCCTCTTCATCATTCAAAATGTCTAAATTGAAACAACGTGAGAGTTCTGTAGCATAGGTTTTACATAATCTCACACCAAACCGTCTATCTTTCTCCTTTTTCGTAACACGCGTTCTCCACAAACGCGACACATAGAATTCAGTCTACCACAGTGCAGACTGTAAGCGTGGTGCTCACTTACCACTGACTGCTGAGACGCCATTGTAAGGAAAAGTGATGGGTCACTTACGTCAAACTATACACACAAAACCACACTTTAAAGTATTGAATCGTGTTATAAAACACACACAGACACAAGCTCACTTCACATAATCCTCAGGCAACCCGAAATGAAACAAAACATCCAGGATTTAGTTGTATCCGAAGTTTGGAAAACAAACAAAATCATTCACAAGCACAGCGCTCTGCTACACATCTCACGGAAGGAAGGGCGCCAAAGTGAGTGAGGCTGGCATCGCTAGCAGCGCTGAACTCGGTCAGGGTCAGCGGGTCACGCGGGATGGACTAAGTGTTTCAGTCTGGCAGGAAAGGAACAGCCGTGGGTGGGGAACAAACACGGAACGCACGATCGCAAAGGGGAGACAAAGAGGTGGATCGAGGGATATAAAGAGCTCAACCAACCTCGGGAGAGACACTGAAATTGTAGTAAATGTAACGAGATCTCAGTGTTAGATCGAGGCAGGTCGATCGTAAGTGACGCGGTTTTGGCCGGTCGAAACAAAATGGCGGAACGACCGGCGAAGAAATGGAAGCCGAGTGGACGACGTGCAAGTTAGGCGAATCGGGAGTCCAAATGGAAGGAGAAGGGACTGAGATTCGTTGAACAAGGGGCCGTAAAGGCCAAAACTGGGGAGAAAGGGTGAAACCGGCGATGGAGTTCCGACTTTCGAAGATCGAAAAGAGCGGAAGGCGAGGTCGCGAGTGCCGAGACAAAGGCACAAAGGCGAGGATGGCGTGGTTAAACAAATGAATAAAGCACACCAAACCAAAAGCCCCACCGGTTCAAGAATGAAAGGGTGAAGCGCGCAAGCCACAACAAATAAGCAAAGAAGCAAACACAAAGCTATCTTAACACAACGGCAAAGAGAAGTCGAGACAGAGCACAATACTTATCTTGCTTGGACGGCAGGCCGAGAGAGAATGAGGTATGGGAGACTGACACTGGCTTCTTCCGACGGCGGAAGTGGGTTGGGCACCACGTGACTGTCTTATCACTGCATTAGCCACACAAAAACTTCGGCCTGGCAGAGCAGACTAACTGCGTGAATGCTATTGTCTGACATGGTACAGTATATGACGCCAAAACGTGTCGGTTAGTTAGGACATAGGTAGGAGATGCCATCTGAAATAATGCTGTATGACGTAGATACTAGTTTAATGGATATTTGAGAAGAAAATGAGTTTCATTCTTGTTAACCATTCGCTTATACTGGACAAATGAATGTCCTTCATCAGGTCATCGTTATCATTAAATAAACAACAACAACCCCAAAGTAGTTTTGAGTCAACACAACCAAAATTTAACATTTCCGAGTGATCTCTACTCAAATAATGATTCTTTCTGCTTGAAACGAAGACTATAGCAAATTGAAGGATCCATGTTTATCATTGTTCTCTCTATGATCAAATTCTGCTACGTAATTCGGCTCATCCAGGCGACATGAAAACCCTTTTCCTGACCAGTCGTTCGCCGCTATTGGACCTCCAGTCATGATGACCAGATTCGCGCTGGTTCAGAGACATGTCGTACACTTATTTGCAAGTCTTGTCTGGGGCAGTCTCGTCATTTGTAGTCAAAATATTGAACACATTTAAAAGTAGTCTTGAACTATATGTGGACATTCCCCAGTTTCCCAGTAGAACAAGTGAACTGGTACACCCAGAAGCCTTTCCGCTGTGAAGATAAATGGATGTTCTCCATTTCTCTACCATTGTCAAGTTCCCTAACTCTTCTCTAAAGCCGGGGGAAAGGGCGTGTTATTTCTGCGAATACATTTTTTTAAGGATCTGGAAGACAGAAAACACACCAGAAAACTGACATTGCTGATGTATCGCGAAATTGCCAAAGAAAGGAGACCCCACAATACAGAACTGGACAGAAGTAACCCCATTGTCAGTGGACAAAATCATCAACAAGATTATCGAAGAAAGCCAATAAGAATATTAGACAAGCGAGTAAGAAAAGAGCATGCAGATTCCGCTAAGAAATATCATGCGCTGACCATAATTATCTTTACCTTGAGCTGTGTAGAAACTTTTCCTGAAGACATCTTTATGCCAGATTATAGACTTTTCAAAGAGAACTTTTCAAACTCTCGTAGAGTCGGGCGTCTAAGCCTGACAACCCCCAGTGTCCATCAAGAGGTAAGTGAGTTCATGATTCAGGTGAGGGTAGATCAAGGCGGTGGAAAAAGACACACAGGCTCCACAGTTCATAACATCATACCACGGGACACGGCGAACCTGTGACAGTTCACTGCTCCTACGGCCTTTCGGCTCTTGGAGTCTAGCATGAATCGTCGCAGACTCTTTACAGCATTTGGTAGCATTCACAGAGACACCTTTCGGAGCATTCTTAGCTGACACGACAACTGTCACAAGACTGTCAACGTCATCAGACTGATAGACACTGAAACAGACCAACACGGGAGGAGTCAGACTCTTTTAAAGATCTACGTCAGGACTTGGGCATTGGCGAAGAAATTCATCTGCTCATGTGTCGGCATGCTGACGTCTAAACCAGGATAGGAGACCTTGTATCATCTGCTCATGTGTCGCCATGCTGACGTCTAAACCAGGATAGGAGACCTTGTATCATCTGCTCATGTGTCGGCATGCTGACGTCTAAACCAGGATAGGAGACCTTGTATCATCTGCTCATGTGACGGCATGCTGACGTCTAAACCAGGATAGGAGACCTTGTATCATCTGCTCATGTGTCGGCATGCTGACGTCTAAACCAGGATAGGAGACGTTGTATCATCTGCTCATGTGACGGCATGCTGACGTCTAAACCAGGATAGGAGACCTTGTATCATCTGCTCATGTGTCGGCATGCTGACGTCTAAACCAGGATAGGAGACCTTGTATCATCTGCTCATGTGTCGGCATGCTGACGTCTAAACCAGGATAGGAGACCTTGTATCATCTGCTCATGTGTCGCCATGCTGACGTCTAAACCAGGATAGGAGACCTTGTATCATCTGCTCATGTGTCGCCATGCTGACGTCTAAACCAGGATAGAAGACCTTGTATCATCTGCTCATGTGTCGACACGCTGACGTCTAAACCAGGATAGGAGACCTTGTATCATCTGCTCATGTGTCGGCATGTTGACGTCTAAACCAGGATAGGAGACCTTGTATCATCTGCTCATGTGTCGACACGCTGA
>CM031620.1:65402759-65410297 GCA_018398815.1 Conus ventricosus | reverse complement strand
GATCATTCTGGAACCGGTGATGGCACTGACAGAACAGTGACGTGCTTTGGACTTGGTCTGGCATGAATACAGGCCTGCAAGTAATAAATCCATGTACCAAATGTCGGTGGAGTTGGTTAGACTGTTGTGCAAGGACAAAATCATTATACAGTCTATAGCACTTATTCTCTAACACAAAGAGTGGCAACTATCAACTTGTTCATCTTCAGAGTGTTTAAGTGTGTATCAAAAGGAATTGCTACCTAAAAAAAACAACAAGTCTTCTAAGAACTGTTAATACCACATACATTGGGCAATGCGGACAGACAGCGTTGGCAGGTGTACATTCGTTGTTGAAAGTAATGTTGCTTGTGTCACTATAACCACGCAAGCTATTATGTCAAGAACTGGTGGTTCTGAATTGACCTGTTGGTTCTCTCCGCAACCATTCATCAGCGACAGACGTCTGCACATCCTAAAGACATCACACCTGCCCGTGATTGTGGGAAGCCCTTTGGGAGTAAATGGGTGCTGGGTGCATGTCTAGCAGCTGCACAGCACCGCTTTCACATACGGCGACAAGTGCAGCAGGTGGAGGGGGGGGGGATAAAGAATGGGAGAGGTCAACAAGTTCGATGCACACTAATCATTCCAAACAGTTTGTCTCCATTCTGTCGGTCTACCGCTCCATGTCCATGTCCATGGCCACACCACACCACACCACACACACACACAACCCCCCACACACACACACACACACACACACACACACACACCCCACACACACACAGCAAGCGCACGCGCGCACACACACACCAGAGACCGCGCGCACGCGCCACCACACACACACACAACACACACAAAACACACACACACAACACAACACATCGCACGCAGCACGCCGCATCCACGCACGCACGCACGCACGCACGCCGCACAACACACACACACAACACACACACACACACACACACAACACGCAGCACCACGCACGCACGCACGACGCATGCACTGTGGACATGTCCACCATTTTCAATTCAAAACATTACGATCGCGTCAATTTAAACATTTCTTATGACGTTTTGCAGTTCGCCTTCCAGTTTCAGGTTTAATCTTAGTCATTTCATCATTGAACCAGTTACCGTGCCGGATGGAGGGAGGCACAGAGAGAGAGAGAGAGAGAGGGAGAGAGAGAGCGGAGAGTGACGAAGAAGAGAAGAGGGAGATGAAGAGAGAAGAGTCAGACGAGACAAGACAAGACAGACAGACAGACAGACAGCAGCATTCAAACATACAGACAGACAGACGCGAACGGACGGACGAAAATGACATAGGGGGTTGCCAAAGAGGACACACTGAATTGACAAGATGTTCTGCCATCTGTTTATGCATTGTAATGAAAGACCAGCACATCAAAATTGAAACAATACAGAATATCATCTCTGTCCGTCTGTCTGTCTGTCTGTCTGTCGTCTTCTCTCTCTCTCTCTCTCTCTCTCTTCTCTCTCCTCTCTCTCTCCTCTCTCTCTCTCTCCACACACACCACACACACACACACACTACACACACACACACACACACACACACACGCACGCGCACGCACGCACGCACGCAACGCACGCACGCACGCACGCACGCACGCACACACACACAAACAACACACACACACACACAACACACACCACATACACACATACAACAACAAAACCACGCATAAGCCAAGTATCACTATGCCGAAACACGAACACAAAACAACCAACACACCCACCCCCCCCCCCCCCCCACCAACACAACTCAAACATGCGTCACGCACATGCACGTTTTACTACCTCTCCACGTTTAGGCCTTGGTCTAATTCTGTCGCTGGTGGTTATCTAAAAATTTCGTGGTGACTGTCGCCGGATGGACATGGTGGCGTCCTCCGGAGGAAAGCTCACACACGATGGCTCAGCGATCAAGCAATTATTGTTGGTCAGTAGGGGGGGGGGGGGGGGGGGGGGGGGGTTGGTGGGGTGTTGGATCAGAACAGGCGCCACTGAGCACCATTAAAGTGACATGGCAGCAGCGCAGTGTCCTCCTCTGGTGGGCTGCCTCCCGGTGGCTTGACACTGACGGCTGCCTGTTGATCACTGCTGGTAAGAACAGACAGTGGGGCAGATACAAAGACAGATACCGGGCAGGGTCACAGAGAGAAGCATACAGATACAGAGATAAAAGACTGAAATACATGCAGACTGAGACAGGGACAGAAATAGAGACAAAAGTAGGAGCAGACACCAAGACATAGAAACAGTGACCCGAAAGGTAACGCTTATAGAAACACATCCACGTGTATACACAGTAAGAAACAGAAACGCAAGCAACCGAAACAGAAACATAAGCTGTAAGCAAGCAATAAGAAACAGAAAACATAAGAAGTAAATATAACCTGAGAGAGTGAAGAGAGAGAGAGAGAGAGAGAGAGAGAGAGAGAGAAGAGAGAAGAGAGAGAGAGAGAGAGAGACAGACAGACAAACAGACAGACAGCCAGAGAGAGAGAGAGAGAGAGAGAGAGAGAGAGACAGACAGACAGACAGACAGACAGACAGACAGACAGATCTACATCAAAACAGAAACAGAGACAGAAACAGAAATGAAGAAAGTGACAAAAACGATAACAAAGTCAGTGGCAATGACAAAGTGACAGATACGGCGACAAACCCAAATCAAAAGGAACAGAAATCGTGACAGACAGAGTGACAAAAAACGAAGGCTGAACCAGTGGCAGAAACAGACACAGAAAGAGTGATAGATTTACAAACATTTAAAGAAACAGACACAGAGTGATAGATTTACCAAACATTTAAAGAAACAGACACAGAAAGAGTGATAGATTTACAAACATTTAAAGAAAGAGACACAGAAAGAGTGATAGATTTACAAACATTTAAAAAAAACAGACACAGAAAGAGTGATAGATTTACAAACATTTAAAGAAACAGACACAGAAAGAGTGATAGATTTACAAACATTTAAAGAAAGAGACGCGCTGACGGAAGCAGAACAATTGGGGGTTAAAAAGAGAATCAGGGACAGAAACTGACAATGTGACAGACATAAGGACATAAAGAGAATCACGGACAGAAACTGACAATGTGACAGACATAAGGACATAAAGAGAAACAGGGACAGAAACTGACAATGTGACAGACATAAGGACATAAAGAGAATCACGGACAGAAACTGACAATGTGACAGACATAAGGACATAAAGAGAAACAGGGGCAGAAACTGACAATGTGACAGACACAAGGACATAAATAGAAAAAGGGACAGAAACTGACAATGTGACAGACACAAGGACATAAATAGAAAAAGGGACAGACACTGACAATGTGACAGACAAAAGGACATAAATAGAAACAGGGACAGAAACTGACAATGTGACAGACACAAGGACATAAAGAGAAAAAGGGACAAAAACTGACAATGTGACAGACACAAGGACATAAAGAGAAACAGGGACAGAAACTGACAATGTGACAGACATAAGGACATAACGAGAAAAAGGGACAGAAACTGACAATGTGACAGACACAAGGACATAAATAGAAACAGGGACAGAAACTGACAATGTGACAGACACAAGGACATAAATAGAAACAGGGACAGAAATTGACAATGTGACAGACATAAGGACATAAATAGAAACGGACAGAAATTGACAATGTGACAGAAATAAGGACATAAATAGACACAGGGACAGAAACTGACAACGTGACAGAAATAAGGACATAAATAGAAACAGGGACAGAAATTGACAATGTGACACAAATAAGGACGTACAGAGAAACGGGGACAGAAATTGACAATGTGACAGAAATAAGGACATAAATAGACACAGGGACAGAAACTGACAACGTGACAGAAATAAGGACATAAATAGAAACAGGGACAGAAATTGACAATGTGACACAAATAAGGACATAAATAGAAACAGGACAGAAATTGACAATGTGACAGAAATAAAGACATAAATAGACACAGGGACAGAAACTGACAACGTGACAGAAATAAGGACATAAATAGAAACAGGGACAGAAATTGACAATGTGACACAAATAAGGACATAAATAGAAACAGGGACAGAAACTGACAATGTGACAGAAATAAGGACATAAATAGAAAAAGGACAGAAATTGACAATGTGACAGAAATAAGGACATAAATAGAAAAAGGGACAGAAATTGACAATGTGACAGAAATAAGGATATAAAGAGAAACAGGGACAGAAATTGAGAATGTGACAGAACTAAGGACATACAGAGAAACAGGGACAGAAATTGACAATATGACAGAAATAAGGACGTACAGAGAAACGGGGACAGAAACTGACAATGTGACAGACATAAGGACATAAAGAGAAACGGGGACAGAAACTGACAATGTGACAGACATAAGGACATAAAGAGAAACGGGGACAGAAACTGACAATGTGACAGAAATAAGGACATAAAGAGAAACGGGGACAGAAACTGACAATGTGATAGACATAAGGACATAAATAGAAAAAGGGACAGAAACTGACAATGTGACAGACATAAGGACATAAAGAGAAACAGGGACAGAAACTGAAATGGGAACAACTGTAGAAACAAACAGAAGCAGGGACAAAAACGGAAGTAAAACCAGAAACAGAAATACAGGGGACACGGGGACGAACAAGAAATTAAAGAGATTAAAGAAATTAATTGTTCAGCAAGAAATTAAAGAGAAAGAAAAATAGAAACTTGGATACACGAAACAAAGCTGGGACAGAAAAAAGGGACAGGAACAGGCACAGAAACAGGAAGAAAAACAGACTCAGAAAAAGGAAGAGAGACAGAAACTGTGACAGCAACAGAATAGAAACAGAAACAGGAACAGAGATAAACAGAAACAGGGTCAGCGCTAAAACAAACAGAAACAGAACACACACGATGCACAGAAACAGTCATTAAAGAGAAAGAGCAACAAAAACAAGAACAGGAAGAGAAGCGGGTACAGAGACAAAGAAAGAGAAACACAGGCAGAAACAAAACAGACAATGAAACAGGGACAACAGCAGAACGATGGACACAGAACAAGGAAAAAGGCTAATGCATAGGACTAAAAATAAAGACGCTAAACAGGGAGGGAAGAGAGATAGAGTAAGAAAGGCACAGAGACAGAGAAAAATATAAGGGTATGGTCTGCGTGCACTCAATGTGTGTGTTTGTGTGTGCGTGTGTGCGTGTGTGTGTGTGTGTGTGTGTGCGTGTGTGTGTGTGTGTGTGTGTGTGTGTGTGTGTGTGTGTGTGTGTGTGTGTGTGTGTGTGTGTGTGTTGCCTGCATGCGTGCGTGCGTGCGTGCGTGCGTGTGTGTGTGCGTGCGTGCGTGCGTGCGTGCGTGCGTGCGTGCGTGCGTGCGTGCGTGCGTGCGTGCGTGCGTGCGTGCGTGCGTGCGTGCGTGCGTGTGTGTGTGTGTGTGTGTGTGTGTGTGTGTGTGTGTGTGTGTGCGTGCGTGTGTGTGTATGTGTGTGTGTGCGTATGTGCGTGCGTGCGTGCGTGCGTGCGTGAGTGCGTGCATGCATACGTGCGCCCCTGCGTATGTGTGTGAAGTGTATCTGTGTGTCAGTCTCTGTGTGAGCGTGTGTGTCTCTGTGTGTATGTGCATGTGTGTGTTTGCATGCACATGTGTGCGTGCAGATGTGTGTATGTGCATGTGTTCAGTTTGTGTGTGAGGGTGTGTGTGTGTATGTGTGTGTGTGTGTGTGTGTGTGTGTGTGTGTGTGTGTGGTGTGTGTGTGTGTGTGTGTGTGTGTGTGTGTATGTGTGTGTGTGAGAGAGAGAGAGAGAGAGAGAGAGAGAGAGAGAGAGAGAGAGAGAGAGAGAGAGACAGACAGAGACAGAGACAGAGAGCAAATCAAAGTCATGTTCACATACTAAAACACCATTGAAAGTTCTCATTTGGATACATATCACCAATCAAAAGCGTTACACACAGCATGGTTGTTATAGTTGTTTTTCGTTTATCTCGTGCCTGACATAATCCATTCTCGTGATTTGTGCCTCTTCAAAACCTGCACGACTTTAGACATGAGATCACCCTGTCTCCGAAAGAGGAGGTCAAAACCTGCACGACTTTACACATGAGATCACCCTGTCTCCCAAAGAGGAGGTCAAAACCTGCACGACTCTAGACATGAGATCACCCTGTCTCCCAAAGAGGAGGTCAAAACCTGCACGACTTTAGACATGAGATCACCTTGTCTCCCAAAGAGGAGGTCAAAACCTGCACGACTTTAGACATGAGATCACCCTGTCTCCAAAGAGGAGGTCAAAACCTGCACGACTTTAGACATGAGATCACCCTGTCTCCCAAAGAGGAGGTCAAAACCTGCACGACTTTAGACATGAGATCACCCTGTCTCCCAAAGAGGAGGTCAAAACCTGCACGACTTTAGACATGAGATCACCCTGTCTCCCAAAGAGGAGGTCAAAACCTGCACGACTTTAGACATGAGATCACTCTGTCTCCCAAAGAGGAGGTCAAACCCTGCACGACTTTAGACATGAGATCACCCTGTCTCCCAAAGAGGAGGTCAAACCCTGCACGACTTTAGACATGAGATCATCCTGTCTCCCAAAGAGGAGGTCAAAACCTGCACGACTTTAGACATTAGATCACCCTGTCTCCCAAAGAGGAGGTCAAAACCTGCACGACTTTAGACATGAGATCACCCTGTCTCCCAAAGAGGAGGTCAAAACCTGCACGACTTTAGACATGAGATCACCCTGTCTCCCAAAGAGGAGGTCAAAACCTGCACGACTTTAGACATGAGATCACCCTGTCTCCCAAAGAGGAGGTCAAAACCTGCACGACTTTAGACATGAGATCACCCTGTCTCCCAAAGAGGAGGTCAAAACCTGCACGACTTTAGACATGAGATCACCCTGTCTCCAAAAGAGGAGGTCAAAACCTGCACGACTTTAGACATGAGATCACCCTGTCTCCAAAGAGGAGGTCAAAACCTGCACGACTTTAGACATGAGATCACCCTGTCTCTCAAAGAGGAGGTCAAAACCTGCACGACTTTAGACATGAGATCACCCTGTCGCCCAAAGAGGAGAGTTCCATCACCAAAGCGACAGCACTTTTGGTTTCACCTTTTGAGGACATCGGTTGTCCAGCGGAAGACGTAGGAGACCAGAAATAGAATCACATCGCTTTCCATTGTATTTTCGTCTATTCACCTCTCAAGTTTCTTTCGCCCTAGCAGAAGTAAACACACAAAACCAGCAAGCAAAGCTACAGGTCAGTGGGCGGCCATTGTCTAACCCCAACATGGACTGATCCGGTCTGTCACTGCTGTGTGCAAGGCTGGGGCAACCTGCCTTGATGTCAGAAGTGGCTGGTCACTTTATGCAACTGAGCGTTCCTTCCCCTTCCTTGTAGCATGCACATCAGTTTCTTCCTTTGCCAGAGCACACACACACACACACACACACACACACACACACACACACACACACACATACACACACACACACACACGCACG
>CM031620.1:65387759-65392759 GCA_018398815.1 Conus ventricosus | reverse complement strand
AGTCTTTGCGACCTCTTGCCGACAAACAAACCACAAACTGAGCGTGTGCCCAGCTCAATGAAAGACTATTGCACTAATCTAACTATTCAAGCAAGACACAAACTGAGCGTGTACCCAGCTCAATGAAAGACTATCGCACTAATCTAACAATTTAAGCAAGATCCTGAAAGAAAACAACAACAACAACAACATTTATCCTCCTTTTTTCAGACATTTTATTTTCTTCGTCATACTTACACGGTGGTATTTTCTTTTCTTTTTTTTTCTAGCCTGCCATGGCCTTCAATGTACAGCTAAAGAAGACACTCCGTCTTTAACGAAAACTACGAGGCATTCTTGCAGAGCCTCTCTGTTACTATGGTGCCGCCGACCGGTCTTCATCAGTCTGTTTCAACCTTACAGGTAACAAATCTCCCTGAGCTCTCCGTTCACCGCTCAGCATGTAGGCCCTTTGCATGTTTCCTTGAACAGGTGAACGCAGGCACAAGACTTAAATCCTTTCTTTTTGTTTAAAGCCTGCACATGCAATACCTGTTTTCCGTCGGCACACGCCCCCAACAAACAAACAAAAGCAACCACCAGGAACTTTGGCACAGTTCCTGACAATGAAAAAACAATGGATACTGTATGAAACAACATATCGGTTTAAGAACAGATGGAAAGAGTGGGTGGTATGGTAAGGAACGTGCAACAAGAAAAGCAGTCCCCCTACTCAAAAGATCGAGTAGTTATAGATCTTTTACGAAGGTGGGGAAAAAAATGAAATGTGTTCTCATCGGATATACATTTGCAAATAATATGAAGGAACTAGCGAAGATATTGCAAATATCCCTTAAAACACCAGACACATAACATCTACCAGTGAAGAGAGAGAGGGAGAGAGAGAGAGAGAGAGAGAGAGAGAGAGAGAGAGAGAGAGAGAGAGAGAGACAGAGACAGAGACAGAGACAGAGACACAGAGAGAGAGAGATCAGTTCAGTTCAGTGGTTTATTTAATGTCTTTTCATCGCCAGATGATATTAGACACTTATTTTTAAAAAAAATAATAAACAACAACAACAACAACACCAACAACTCCACACTTAATTTATCATCCACGTGATTACTTTCAACCCATATCTGATATGTGCATGCTTATACAAGTGAAATACCCTAGTATTGATCTTTATTTAAAAAAAATTGCAACCAGTGACTGCGAAATAACCATGGCAATTTCAGCAACATGGGAACCATATAAGACGGTACTGACATTTCCAAAGTTTGTCATCTCAATACCTTTCTCCTGATAGAGCCTGGTCAACACTGAGCATTCAAATAAAAGATGATGTACAGAAATGTTTTCTCTGCAGACACAAGTAATACCATGAGAATATTTAGTGTTCCAAGTATTCAGCTTTAACTTATAAATTAATCTGACAATGTGCCTGGGACACGATGGTAAACTAGACATTTTTTCACTTAAATTCTTCTTATGTATATATTTTCACATGATTTGGATTAATTCACAAGCGGATAAATCTAAGGGACTGTTTAATAAATTTTCAGCATTTCTATTTGCTCCTTCTTTTGCAAGACTGTCTGCTATTTCATTCCACTTTATACCACAGTGAGATGGGACCCAACAAAAATCAATTCTTATGCCTAGAGTTATGACACAATGCAGTAGATGTTCTATTTCAAAAATCAAATCTTTTCTAGCTTTGCAGTCCCAACGCTTTAGTGATTGTAAAACAGATTTGGAATCAACACAAAGTAAAAGTTTATTGAAAGCAATTGGTGTATCACATGTGTAAGTCAAAGCCTTCAGTATTGCATATAATTCTGAGGTATAGATTGAAAACCCCTTTCCTAAATAATATGATTTCCTGACATTTAAAGTTGGTATAATAAAGCCAGAACCACAGTCAGAGGATTCCATTACAGACCCATCTGTAAACACTTTTAAATGATTTGGATAGCTGTTTTCTAAATGTTCACGAACTTCAGTTGTTAAAATATTTACATTATCACTTTTCTTTATCGAAGTGTATTTGTAATCAAAAGAAGCATTTAGGTGCTCCCAAGGAGGCATTGTAGGAAATTCTGGTATATCAGTAATATCAATATTACAACGTGACATAAAGTCAGATGTGTAGTTTCTAACTGGTTGAATATGTGACATGTTTGTAGACCTCTTAGGAAAATCTTTACTGGAATCCATCAGTATTTCTTCAGTAGCTGAATTTTCAACAGAAAGACTTATGACAATATATTTGGATACATCCAGTATTCGCTTCTCATTTAGAGGTAATATATCTGTTTCTTTATAACATCTATGAGTGTTTGTGTGAACTGGGACTCCCAGAGCTAATTTCATGGCCTTACTGTCTAAGCTTTGCAATCTATTCGAAAGAGGATTAGGCGCAGAGAAATACACTTCCTGCCCATATGTCAATTTTGATCGGACTAAAGAGATGTATAGATGTAAAAGGGTATGACAGTCCTGACCCCATGGTTGACAACATATAATTTTAAGAACGTTTAATCTTTTCTTGTTTTATCAATCAAATGTTCAATGTGTGTTTTCCAGTTCAGCTTAGGAGTTAAAAATACGCCCAGGAACTTAACTTTTTGTTTATATTCCAGAATCTGACCATCTAGCAAAAGCGAGGGTAGTATCTTTGGGTTCTCACCATTGTTAAACAACATAAGACATGTTTTTTTCTCCAGATAGTTCTAATCCGTTCTTCTTCATATATATATAGATAATTCATCCAGTTCCTTTTGGTACAACTTCTGTACAAAGTGTATTATTCTTTTATTGGAATGCATCTTTAATTTACAGTTAATCCAAATAGCGCTATCATCTGCATATTGAACTACCTGCGTTGCTTTTGACATTGATTTAGGAAGATCATGGATTAGGATTGTGAACAACATGGGAGCAAGAACTGATCCCTGAGGAATACCCATATCTACATTCCTATAGGATGAGTAAGTTCTTCCAATCCGTGTACATATGAGAGAGAGAGAGAGAGAGAGAGAGAGAGAGAGAGAGAGAGAGAGAGAGAGAGAGAAGAGAGAGAGAGAGAGAGAGAGAGAGAGAGAGAAACACGCGTGCGCTCGCAAGCAGACAGAATGAGAGAGAGAGGGGGGAGATGCGCATGCGTGCGTGCATACACATACATGCACACGCTCACACGGACAAACAGACATACACAGTCACACACAGACGGACAGACAAACAAACAAGTACACCACACACACACACACACACGCGCGCGCGCGCGCGCAAGCACGCACGCACGCACGCGCACAGACACACACACACACAAACACACACAAACACACACAAATACACACGCGCGCGCGCGCACGCACCCTACCCCACCCCAACACACACACACACACACACACACACACACACACACACACACACACACACACACACACACACACACACACACACAGCAACGAACGCGCATGCAGAGAAAGGGAAGACTAAGTGAGTGGGAAGGAGGGAGGGAGGGAGGGAGGGAGGGAGGGAGGGAGGGAGGGAGGGAGGAGAAGCGGGCGTTCCACGTAAAATGAGACAAAACCAGAAAGAGACAGATGACGGACAAATTGACTGAGGTCCGGACACTGAAGGAGAAGTTGGATTCATACCGGCAAAGAAGAAGGGTATGAACAGAATAATTAATGTAATTACAGACGTTGACACAATAACAGGGTCGGGAGACAATAACAGGGTCGGGGCGGGCGGAGGGGGCGTATGTGGAGAGAGAGAGAGAGAGAGAGAGAGAGAGAGAGAGAGAGAGAGAGAGAGAGAGAGAGAGAGAGAGAGAGGAGACAGACAGACAGACAGACAGAGATAAAGAAAAAGTTGGGGTCTGAAGAATAACTACAAAGAAAAAGAGAGAGAAACATGGTCTGTTTGGGAGAAAAAACGGAGAGAGAGAGAGAGAGAGAGAGAGAGAGAGAGAGAGAGAGAGAGAGAGAGAGAGAGAGAGAGAGAGAGAGAGAGAATGCTTTATTCAGCAAAAGTCAAAGCCCCTTCTGAAGATGGAAATCCATATAAAATGACACATTGCCATTGAACATACTAGACTCATCAAATTATTGAGAATAGATTTCTAACATCATTAACGATAGATTACTACAGGTACATGCTTTGATATTAGCATTTATATAATTTAACTGCATTAGCACGCCTGTTAAAGGCTTTTTACAGATACAAGATTAAACTCTTCAGTATGTTGCTATTACTATTTGGCATATCTAAGGCCACATGGAATAAACAAGTTTGTATAAAACTTTAGCAGAATGCACTTTTGCCTAATATCACAGTGTGCGTCATCTTCTTTTACATTTTGTAGGAAAATGGGATTCGAAGATTTACTTAAAGATGTATCAAACCTGTCACGATGAATTGCAACGTCTGTTAATCCGAATCCAGATTTTGTTATATCATAATTGAATTGAGGTATTTGTCAATATCGATAACAGCTCCATTTTAACTTAAAAGTCTGTACAAAAAATAGTCCTGTTGAATAGTAAATACCTGCCACCTAAGTATTTACGAAATTACCAAGAACACATCGCTTTTAACCTCTGATTCAACCTACATCCAATCATTCTGAAATATATTTTACACTGATACCTTATTTTTCCACACAAGTTAGCTCGCAACGCGTTTAACAGACATCTGTTTACATCTCATCAAATCATTGACCTTCTAATCACCTGATTCCTTGCTTTCCATCTGAAGCCAGCGTCTCTCTCTCTCTTCCTCTCATTCTTCTACTTCTCTTCTCTCCTCCTCTCTCTCTCCTCTCTTCCTCTTCTCTCTTCTCTCTCTCTCTCTTCCTCTCTTCTACTCTTCCTCTCCTTCTCCCTCCCCTCCCCTCTCTTCTCTCTCTCTCTCAACCTCATTCACTTTTGCTAAATCCTTCTACTATTTTCTCTCTCTCTCTCTCTCTCTCTCTCTCCTCTCTCTCTCTCTTCTCTCTCTCTCTCTCTCT
>CM031620.1:65372759-65380259 GCA_018398815.1 Conus ventricosus | reverse complement strand
CGACATTCAAGGTCTGGTGTGGCCAACCAACCCTGAGGAACAGTTCAATGGCAAGCCTCCAACATTGGCGGAAATCAAGAAGTGGTCGACAAAGCCAGAGCCAAATCATCACCAGGGCCAAACGGAATACCTTACCAGCTTTACAAGAAATGTCCCAAGGTGCTGGAGTGGCTCCACAGGCTGCTGCGATCGGCTTGGAGAAACCAGAAGATCAGCGGCCAGTGGATGACGGCAGATGGTGTGTACATCCCCAAAGAGCAAAACTCAAGTGACATCAGCCAGTTCAGGCCAATATCACTACTGAACGTCGAAGGGAAAATCTTCTTCTCTGTCATGGCAGCAAGCTGACCAAGTACCTGATGGAAAACAAGTACTTGGATGTGTCAGTCCAGAAAGGTGGCATCCCAGGCGTGGCTGGCTGTGTAGAACACGCCACAATGATCTGGGACGCAATCCAAAAGCAAAAACAGAAAAGAGAGACCTGGACGTAGTGTGGCTTGATCTGGCAAACGCATATGGATCTGTGCCCCATGAGATGATACAGTTGCTCTTGAGATGTACAATGTGCCAAAGAACATCCGCGACATGCTCAAGAGGTACTCACAAATGGCTTCTCAATGCGGTTTCTCTACCAAGGAGTACACAACTGATTGGATCAACTTGGAAGTGGGCATTGCAATGGGCTGTGCAATTTCCCCCGATACTGTTCGTGCTGGCAATGGAACTCATCTGAAAGCAGCAACAAACAACGCGAGACAAACAGACCTTGGCGATGGATACAAGATGCCTCCACTCAAGGCCTTCATGGATGACACTACAGTGATTTCATCCAGAGAAGACGAGACACGTCATGTGCTGGAGAAGCTGACGACATAGTTGCCTCATCCAGAATGAAGTTCAAGCCAAAGAAATCACGGAGTCTCTCACTGAGGAAAGGAAAAGTGGCCGAATCTGTGGTCTTCCAGTGTTGCCAACCAGGCCATTCCAACAGTCACAGAAGAACCAGTCAAGAGCCTTGGAAGATGTATGATGATACGCTGAAAGACACACAAAGAGCAAAAGAAACCAAGCAGATGGCGGAAGAAGGCTTGGAGACCATTGACCAGTGTGGGCTCCCTGGCAAATACAAGGTCTGGTGTCTGCAGTTCATGCTGATACCAAAGCTCCTATGGCCTCTGATGATATACGACATCTGCACCAGCACAGTGGAGGCAATGGAAGCCAAAATCAACAAGTTCACAAGGAAATGGCTTGGTGTCCCACCCTGTCTGACTGACATCGCGCTGTACTGTCGCCAAGCAAAGCTCAAACTACCACTGAAATCCATCCTGGAGGAATACAAAGCAGGAAGATCAACTTCAAAGCATGCTGGAGGACTCAGGAGACAAGGTGGTAGAAGCAATCAAGCCCCAGCTGAAGACAGGCAGAAAATGGAAAGTTCAAGAGGCGATGGATTCTGCAAAAGAAAGTCTCAAGATCAGAGAAATAACAGGACACACACAGACCAACAGACAAGGACTGGGGTGACCAAAACTGAATGGTGGTCAAAGGCCAAAGGAAAAGCCAAAAGAGACATGATGATCAGGAGATGAGAAAAGAAGAAGACCAAAAAAGACTCCAAAAAGCAGTCCAGCAGAGCCAGCAAGGGCAATGGACAACGTGGGAGAATGCCACTCCAAAGAAGTCTAACTTGGAATGACATTTGGCACATGGCCCCTCTCAGGATCAGCTTCATTCTCAGATCTGCATATGACCTTCTGCCCTCAAATGCAAACCTGGTGAAGTGGGGGGAAAACAGACGATCCTGCATGCCCCCTCTGCCATGAAAAACAAACAGTGGAGCATGTTCTAAGCTCATGTAAAGTAGCCCTGGCTCAAGGAAGGTACACATGGAGGCACAACCAAGTGCTCAAAGAGATTGTACAAGTAGTCTGGCTAGTGCCAACACCACAAAAGGGAGAATCAGGACTCCAAAAGCACCCGCAACATTCTCACGGCAGGAGGCAGCAAATCATGGCCAAGAACAACAGTGCCACTCGAAACATGCAGGCAGAGTCTGCTGGATGGGGCAGATGACTGGGAGTGCACTGCAGACCTCCCAGAATGGAAGAGTCACCCAGAGATCATCAGCAAGAGTGGCATGAACCATACATAGTAGTCCACTCTAGTCAACCAAGCAGCTGATCATGATCGAGCTCACGGTGCCATATGAGAACAGAATGGAGGCAGCTCAAATCTACAAGACTGAAAAGTATGCTGATCTGGCAAACAGCCTGAGGAGAAGGCTATCAGTCAAAGTCCTCACTGCAGAAATTGGAGCTAGGGATTTGTAGGAACGTCTGCATACAGCCTCATGAAACAGCTCTCAGTTGCAGGGAAGGAAAAAACCAAGCCCTGAAAGCAATGGCAGAAGCGGCAGAGAGGTTTCAAGCGGATCTGGTCAAGGAGGAACAAAAGTGAACTTCATAAGGCTTAATTTCCCTACAAATATCAGTGTCCCTGTGGTTCATGGTAAAGCGCGAGTCATTAAGTAGAAAATGAGCATGTCCAGAGGTCATGGGTTCGAATCCCAGCCATGGCTCGTCCCAAGATGGGGGAAAAAAAGGCAGCAGAGGACACCCGGAGTCATGAACCGGGTGTGGCCCAACCCCCCTAGAGTGTCAGGAGATAAGGTCGAAACACTTGCTTGAAGGGGCTTCTCTTCTGAGGACTCTCTGCTGCCACGCTCTCCACGAGTTTCTTTCTACTACAGTTTAGTGAAGAAACTGACATGTTCCAGTGTGTTCCTGCATAGGATTGTATGAAATAAGGACTGTGTTGATGTTCTATTTTGTGGTGTGGAGTATTGTTTCCTGACGAAAGTGGATCTTACGGTTCTTTCAAAAAAGACAATATTTTCATATGAATCAAGGGTATGGTAGATATTTTTATTATGTTTATGTTATTCTAACATTGGTTTTGTTCAACTGACCCATTTTGTGCACAAATTACTTACTCTGTTTACCTAGCACAACAAATAAAAACTAAAACAGAAAATAATGTTTTGTCTTTTCAAATATTTTACTTTAAAAAAAATATTACTGGTCACAAACTCACAGAAAATACAATAAAACATTTTTTTTTCTGAATTGTCCATTCAGTTTCCTTTCAGAATAGATAAACATTTATGTAAGTTAGTTCAAATTTGAGCCCATAATATTTTTTGTTAGCAACCACCTGATTTATCTTAAGATTCCTTGGCAAATGAGTTCAGTTCTTGGCTAAATTCCCTGGCAGCCTAAGGGTTAAAAGGGGAAAAAAAATAACCTATACATGTGTCCCCACTGGATTGTTCTTTCTTTCCTTACAAAATCAGGTAAAGTTGGTTGAAACCCATAAGCTGACTGAATGACAACATTGGCAAACACACCACCACGCCTCCTGCCTCGCCCCCTTCTTTGTTCACCACTTGGAGCACTTGACTCACCAGGAGCTACCACCTACCCTCTCCTTACCCCTAGCCCGCTCGCTTCCAATGACCAGTCTATGTTCAGTTTGTGCTTACCACTGGCCCTGCTATCTGATGCATCATCACGTACTTCAGCTACAGCATCGAGTTCGAAGTTGAGGTCAATTGTCTTCTGCGTAGATCATTTGTGGCTGAACATCGTCGTCTTCAAAGTCAATCGTCCAATTGTAGTTCATCACCACTATCCTCATCAAGTAGGCACTCTAATTCACACAGAACTTCAGCTAATTTCATAAATCGTGGACGTTTCGCATCCCTACCACTCCTGCTTGGCCCTGGCATCGCCATCTTGCCTGCCTTGCATAGATAATGAGTTCTTTGTCACTGTAGTCACCCACTTGGTTCGCTTGAAAAAGTCATTGCCAGGTGATGAAAGGGGGTTTCCCAGATGTTTTTAGATTCTACGGACCTTCACAATTCTGAATCTGTACTAGTGATACTTTCTGGACACTATCCGAATTTGTACGAAGCCGACTCTCGTTCCAGAACGGCTTGTGGCAGCGGCGGGAGCATAACTTATTTGCCGTTCTGGAACGGTGTTACGGCAGTCTTAATGTCAGTTTCTTTGATGTGCATGTCCTTTTACAAGATTTTTTTCTTTATTACACAAAGTGTATTTAATGTAGTTACATAGAAAGTTCAACCACCTGCAACACTATATATTCATCACATATTACCAGTTGAAGAATAATGTACAAATCTTCCTTGCGCTGAACTCTGAAGCGATCTGAAGCGATCAAAGCTAAGTGAATTTTCGTTATTTTATTCGTTTGTGTCTCACCTGAAGAAGACCTAAGGGGTCGAAACGCGTTGTGTTTTGTCTTGTGACTCGTTTGTCCACGTTTCTCTGGGCGGTTCGCTAACATTTATTTCAGATTTGAATAGATTTCCGCCTGTAGTCCTCTCACTTTGCAATTAAATTGTGTATATTGAGTTTTCACAGTTATTTATATTTCTACTGCTAATGTGGCTTGTGAAAAATGGTCTATTTGAGTATGTATTTTAGATATTGGATATTTGTGCACACGAACGTTGAAGTCTTAAATATTCCAAAGTTCTACCGGAAACGAATGCTTACTTGTAAGTTCATGTTTGTGTGTAGTTTCTTGAGTGTAGGTTTCTGTAAACAGAGGGATATTTGCCCTCCAAATTTCTTTCTAAAATTGCCCACCCCAAAAAGGGGTTAGCTTAAATTTTAAACATTAAGCTTTTGTCAATTCAGTTACAAAACTTTGGTTGCACAAACTCAAAGAAACGAAGGAATGGAAAAAGTATCCAGACCACTTGAAACACCTCTACCAAATTGCTATCACTCCAGAACTTGGAAGACATTGTCAAGAATGGCCAGAAGACAAAACCAACGCAGAAATTAAGATGCAGGTAGAAGGCACAAAAGATAATATTGCAATATACACTGACGGTTCTGTCACCAAAGGTAAGTCAGGCTGGGGATACACAGTAAAGCAAAATGGTCGAACTCTCCAAGAAGACAAAGGCGCACACAGTTTAACAACTTCAAGTCGAACAATGGAGGCAGAAGCAATGACACAAGCACGCCATTGGCTTTCTTCCACAAGACAGTTTCAAACTCAACAGACTGACTGACTCCATGAACCTACTTCAGAAAATAAAAAGTGAAACGGGAAGCCCTGCTCGGAATGAACTAATGCACAGCCTTCCATTGGAGAGACTCATATGGGTGTACTGCTTTGAACATGCTGGAGTTAAAGGAAATGAGAGAGCAGACAGACTGGCTGGCAAGACAATGATACGAATTCGATTACAACTTGGCCAATCTGATGTGATAAGAAATCTGAAGAATCACTTAAGCAAACAAGAGCAAAGCCACTATACCATATAGACCATCTTTCAGATTTGAACATCAAGAGAGGAAGTGGCTAAATAAACATCCAGACTTAAAGAGAAGAGCAAGAAACATCACAAAGCAAACAAACGTTGGAACAAGGCCAACACTGCGAAGACTACTAGAGATTGGGAAAAACTCATTGAGGGCCTTTCCAATAACAGACACAAATGATCAAACACATGTCAACTGAGATACGACTTCGAATCTCTCAGAGCCCTCAGCATACACTGTAGACGTGTATGCGCTGGTGTATGTTCATCAGTGGGGTGATGCAGGTGTTAATTAGACTCCACGGATGTGAGTGTGCAAGCCTTGGTGTGTGAGTGTGTGTGTGAAAGAGTGAGTGAGTGAGTGAGTGAGAGAGTGAGTGTGTGTGTGTGTGTGTGTGTGTGTGTGTGTGTGTGTGTGTGTGTGTGTGTGTGTGTGTGTGTGTGTGTGTGTGTGTGTGTCTGTCTGTCTGTCTGTCTGTGTGTTGGTGTGCATGTGTGCATGGGTGCGTGTGTGTATGTGGGGGGGGAGGGAGGTGTTGTTCTTATGTGTGTGTGTGTGTGTGTGTGTGTGTGTGTGTGTGTGTGTGTGTGTGTGCGTGCGTGTGTGGTGTGTGTGTGTGTGTGTGTGTGTGTGTGTGTGTGTGTGTGTGTGTGTGTGTGTATGTTTGTGTGTGTGTGTGTGTGTGTGTGTGTGTGTGTGTGTGTGTGTGTGTGTGTGTGTGTGTGTGTGTGTGTGTGTGTGTGTGTGTGTGTGTGTGCCCACGTGAGCCTGCACGTATATGTGGCATTTGATGTTCTTTTTCTTTATCCTCGGTCATCTTCTGAACATTCACGCACGCAGTCACAACACACACACACACACACACACACACACACACACACACACACACACACACACACACACACACACACACACACACACACACACACACGCACGTGTGCACGCATACGTACAACACACACACGCACGCACACACGCGCATGCGCGCACACACACACACACACACACACACACACACACACACCACACACACACACACACACACACACACACATACACACACACACACACAAACGTGCGCGCCTACATGCGCTCGCTCCTATGCACGCACACATGCACATGCGTTCATGTGTACATACACATATGGAGACACGTGTGCATGCTCACACAAACCCACAAATCACACACGCACATGCACACGCACACACACGCGCACATACACGCAGGCACACGCGTACACACAAGCACACACACACACACACACACACACACACACACACACACACACACACACACACACACACACACACACACGTGCACGCACACATACACACACAAGCGTGCACACTCGCATGCGCGGGCACACACACACACACACACACATACATGCGCACGCGCACACACATAGGACCATGCCCAACCATCCATACATACATATATGTACATTCACTACACACACATAAATTTTTTAAAAAAAACGACACAACCGATGTTAGGTGGGCACTCAAGGTCATACTAGCGCAATGGGCTGATGCATAGGTCAGACATCTGACCAGTCATAGCCACGAGACTGTCTTCTTCAATTCTCTCATCTTAGATGTTAATTCATTTATCCATCAGTTTAAAATCAAGCACAATGTGGTCTCAAAACTTAGCAGATGTGGTGTAGCGTATATGGACTAGTCCGCACACAGTGACGCCTCCTTGATGAAACTGAACAGAACTGAATTGCACAAACATTTGTTTGCAGTCAGCTGGGATCCACATCATTACTTGAAGTATCAATAATGATCTGTGCGTTGAAATATGGCGGAACTGCGCATGCGCATCTGAAATATCCCTCCATTTACGAAAACCTACACTCAGAAAACTACACACAAACATCAACTTACATGCAAGTATTAGTTTATGTGTTAAATTTTGTGTGAATACCAGATTCGTGAACATGCACCTGAAACGATACTTTGGAGCTTATTTTCCTTTTCAGTCGAGAAAACAGCTAACTTGTGTATGAGTTTGTGTGCGTATGTGCGTGAGTACGTGCGTGCGTACATGTGTGTGTGTGTGTGTGTGTGTGTGTGTGTGTGTGTGTGTGTGTGTGTGTGTGGTGTGTGTGTCTGTGTGTCTGTGTCTG
>CM031620.1:65342759-65355259 GCA_018398815.1 Conus ventricosus | reverse complement strand
TGTGGCGGTCACATTGACCAAATCGATTCAGCAGACAACATTGCAAGTTCTCACGTCGCGAGAGCTTGCTGTGCTACATCAATGTACCATTGATTGAAGTTCACTTAGATCCCTTAGTGGTCATAATATAGTAGAACGAAGAGAGTTGGTAGTGTGCTAGAAGAGTGTCATATCCAAAATGGATAAAGAGAGTGGTACTGAAATTGGATAGATATGGCAGTAACAACAAGGAAATAAAGCGACCGCTCGATCGATGCTCAATGAACTCATGTCTTGTGTTTGTGTTGCATGGAAAGAACCCATATAGTTTACATCTCTATCTTATTCTCGCTCTTCTTGACTTGATCTCACACGCACGCATCCCCACACATGGCACGTGGCAGCCAGCCGGACGTGTCTCCAGGCGTAGTCAACACCCCATCTGACCAAGCAGACTATCGCTTAGCAGAGCAGTGACTCGCGCAGTTTCTCCAAGAAATGGTTTAAAACTGTCATTGGCAGGGACTGGGAACGGTCAGGAACTCAGACTCACCAAGTCCTTCCAGACGGTATGGGCGTGAAGGCCGCTCCACCGCCATCATTGGTAAGGTCCTGCTATGCTGGTTAACCGACAGGGGCTGAATAATGGATTTTCCTCGTCAACGAGTTTCTATTCCTAATAATACTTCACTTACAGTGAAAAGAAATCTTATGTAAATGTTAGCGAACCGCCAAAAAGAAAGTCTCGTTGGTAATTACGGTAGTTGTAAAAAAACAAATTCCATTGACAATAGGTACAGAGTAGAGGCTGCATTGTTATTTATTTTAAAGACATTTCTGCCATGAATGTCCTCGTGGGTCATTGAATTTTTTGTAATCTGCATCTGTTCCTTGTTGAAAGTGTAGTAACTCGAATGCGTTACTGTAAGTAGAGGCATCTAAAGTATAGAAGCAGAATAATTCAGGAATGAATGGCTGTTGATGTATTATGCCAGTATAAATTATTGCAAGAGAAAGGAAGGGTGAGAAAGAGAAAGAATGCGAGCGTGTAGAGTTCACACTTGCATCAGTGTACGATCACATGCTTTCACACATGTTTCTCGTCTCTTCAGAAAAATGCACAGAAAAGTCGGCAAAACAGAGCATGAAAAACAGTCTTTGAAACAATTCATTTGCTGACAATGCACTCTGTTCTGTCATTTTCATCTCTGACTAAAAAAAATACAACACAGCAAAACATTCAGATATCTCTCTCTCTCTCTCTCTCTCTCTCTCTCTCTCTCTCTCTCTCTCTCTCTCTCTCTCTCTCTCTCTCTCTCTCTCTCTCTCTCTCTCTCTCTCTCCTCTCTCTCCAGACACTGGTTATTTGTTTAAATTGCAAGAAGTGGGTCCAAACTGTGTTTTATCTACCCAAATCCATCCATTCATGCAGACTCTTCCCTATAGTGAGGCTGGAATGAAATCTGTACTTTTTTTACAGACACCCGGAAATGAGTGGCGGTAAGCGGAAGCCGAGTGTCCTCCCTTGTTTCCCATCTTGGCTCTTTCATGTACCTCCCATCTCTTTCAAGATTTTGAGGGGGTAAGGGGTGCGGCAAGATTTTGAGGGGGTAAGGGGTGCGGCCAGAGAAAAAGAAAGAGATCAAACGATCGAGTAACTGAGTGAAAGAAAGACAGAAAGACAGACACAAAGAAAGAGAGAGAGAGAGAGTGAGTGAGAGGAGAGAGAGAGAGAGAGTGTGTGTGTGTGTGTGTGTGTGTGTGTGTGTGTGTGTGTGTGTGTGTGTGTGTGTGTGTGTGTGTGTGTGTGTGTGTGTGTGTGTGTTTATGCATACACATTAACTTTAATACTAATTTTACGTAACTCCGCTGGTTAACATGGACAAATAATTTACAAGACCAAACACGACGCGTTTAGACCTTTTAGGTCATCTTAGGTCTTCTTCAGACAAGCCAAACAACACTCAGGACAATGAAAACGAAATACGAACAATCACCTCTCTTCTCCAATTGGGCGTAAGACGGGCCTTGGCTTTTTCTTTTTCTCTGTCTATCGTTCTACCTCTCTGTCTCTCTGTCTCTGTCTCTGTCTCTCTCTCTCTCTCTGTCTCTCTCTCTCTCTCTGTATCTCTCTCTCTCTCTCTCTCTCTCTCTCTCTCTCTCTCTCTCTCTCTCTCTCTCTCTCTCCATGGCAATGCGTTATGATTGTAGATCTACGCTAATTTTGTCTTGACTATTGCTAGTCATTCATAACATCCTAGAGTCAGAATCCTGAAAGTGGACCTATTCTGACTTAATGACGATTTGAAGCCATAAACCTGACATCATGGGGACAAGTTCTGACCAGGCTCATCGCCTTCATGTTGTGGAGCACACACAGTTGCCTCTGACATCTGTCTTGAGCTGTCTCTGATGATTTCCCCTGGGCAGAGCTACTGTCCTTCAGTTCTTTATACACTATTTTGCCAAGCCTTCGTAGACATTCCTCGCACTCTTTGAGCAACTGGTGTCCGGCGAAGGACGATCGTTTGACGGGTATCTTGTCGCAGTGTGAAGATAAGTCCTCTCTCTAGCAACACATGTTCTCCATCTTGGCGTGGTATATACTAAGGAGGTTTGTATCTGTCGGTCGTTGAACTTGTGATGTGCCAAAGCAAAACCATATTCCTGGAAAAGCCACGATTCCAGACACACACACACACACACACACACACACACACACACACACACACACACACACACACACACACACACACACACACACGCGCGCGCGCGCGCGCGCGCATGCACGCACGCACGCACGCATGCACGCACGCACACACATACACACACACACACACACGCGCGCACGCGCACACACACACACACACACACACACACACACACACACACACACACACACATCAGTGTAAGCTACCGGAGTCATACACGTTCATCTACAGGAAATATTGTTTCAAATATTTTTTTCGTCCCCAGCTGTGGGAGAAATCATAAGTGTTATTTGGGTCCTCTGATTCCCCACGCAATCCGTTTTCAATCATCTGAAGCATTGGTAAATCAGACAATAAATCAATCTGTACACCAGTAAATTTTAAGAAAGCGTCCCAACTCATCCCGGGCGCAGAAATATAATGCGCAGGATCTAGACTGTAATGTTTCATGCAGGTCTTTCTATAATTTTCAAAGACGTTCCGCCAACAAACAAACGTCAGCCCTCAAGTATTATCTCCCATTGTTTTACACTCACCTTCTGCCACGCATCTTGAGCATGCTGGTATCGAGTCACTGATGTTCCTTTCCTCTAAGACTAGAAAGAACGCACCCTTGGGAGGAATTGTGTCTTCTTCAAACCTTTCCCAACTGTTCATGTATTCATAAGGTAAACACCCTTTCTAACAAGTGTTGGGTCAAAATATTCTTCTGTTTTTGGCAGGACTTTAAGGACATAGCCAGTGACTCTAATGAACCCATCATGTCTCCCATAGAGTCATAAAAAGACATGTTTTAAAGTAAAACCACATGTACTTTTCTGATGACTGTGCAATGCATGACACCCTAAAGGCGCTGGTTACTGTTTTGCATTATAAGGTGAGAGTCGTAACCTCGCAAGTTGTGAAAGAATATAGGCAGCTTCCATGTCTTTGTTCAAACTTTAGTTGAAGTTTGCAGTTGTTGTGCGCTGCTCCTCTGAACTTTCCACTAATGTGATCATGGTCTCTTACTGCGGTTTTGCTTCCTCTGCTGTCGCGTCCTCACTGTTAGACTTTTAGTTCTAAACCACAAATCCAACAATGTGTGGCTGAGTCATACTGTTGTTGGTCTTCAGGCGTCATTATGATTCAGATAATTTTTAGATTATTAGAACAGTCATTACGCACTTGCTGCATGCGTTCTAAGAAGTATTCTGCAGCATTGGGCCCCTTTTATATAATTCGGGCTTTGAATGGGCGCCATCCGACCTTACAACAATAAAGGGCAAATGAACAAATTTGATGATTACCATAAGACAGTTTTCGGAAGTTTCTGTGGGGTTGGCCCTTCATAAGGAACAATAAGCGACTCGAAGTCTGCGTAAACAACATAGGGAGTATTTTGCATCCGTTTCCAGTTTTTAAAAAACAAACTTTACTGCCTTCTTTCGGCGTAATTAGTTCTGTCTTACAGTCAACTGGGCTAATACAATTTTTTATATGTTCAAGCGCGGCTTGAACGGATGGAATTCTTGTTAAACATTTTCTACAGAATTCTTGTTTGTGCCCTTTCCTTTGAAGTATGCGCATTAGCCAATGAGTAGACGCCCTACTCATTGTTCGTATCAATGTGTAATGTTGGTAGCCCTGCTGGTGAAAACCTCAGTATAAGTCAACATGATTTTTGTCTGTTCGCCAATCGATGGACTTTTTTTTGGACGCTCTAATGGGCTGTAGATTTGTTTCCTCATCCCATGTGTAGATATTAACAGTTATTGGTTTGTTTTGTTTCTTCAAACTGATCAATTTGATCTACACTAACGGGAAAGGATATTCCATTGAAGTTGAGTTCATTGATGTAATGCCAATAGTTAGTCACTCTCTCTCTGCGTTTTGCGGACGTGATGCAGCCTTGCAAGAACACACCACATGAAACATTTGTTGTCTGAATTCTTTATTTTTAAAAAACTGCTCTTTTCGCTCCCAATGCTGGGGCGGGGAATGTAAGCCTTGCCAACAATCGGCTCATATTTAGCCTGTTTTAATTTGATCTCTATGACTTTCGCCCTCTGACCAACCAGAGCCTCTCATTTTGGGCTTCTTCAGGGGCCACATCAAACTGTGTAAGCAGTTGGTCTGCCCAACCAGGTGTTAAGTCATTATGAGAAAGAATAGTCTGTTGTTTATTGAGACCCAGACTTCTAGATTTTCTTCATTTATTTTATATAGTCGATTAAAACTTTTAACATTATTTTAACTGGCGGGTCTATTGTTAGTTTACCTGGAACTTGAGAAATTGCATGTACAACGCTTGCCCGCACGTTTTTTGGATTAATAACTTCTAAATCAATATCATTCAGAAACCTTTTGACAAACGCTCTTTCTCGAGCATTGCTTCAAACAATTCATCTGGCCCTTTCCATATATCTTAGCCATGTTGATTTTTCTTTTCTAACTCAACATGTTTATTTAAATAAAAAAATAAAAACATCGACTCCCAAAGTCGTCTTAATCAGAATCAATATCAACGGTCTTTTTGTGCTTGGACTCATAAACAAAAGTATAAACGCCCTTTGGGGTTGTGAATGTGAGCTGTTTAGAACGATTTTTATGTTTCGTTTATTTTTTTTAAAAACATTCCTTTTTTTATCTGATCGGTGTCTGGCTGTTGAAAAAAGTTGTCCTTCCCTTTTCTTTGAAGATCAAACTTTGTCTTTTGTAGTCCTCAAAATCATCTGTAAACGCCCTAAATTCTTCATCCGTGATGTTTTGAGTCAGCTAGTGCTTTATTTATTGTCAGTTTGAAGGAACTAAGTTTAGCTGTTATTAGTTTGAACCAGGGCCCTGTGTGCTTTTGGAGTTTAGTTTTTATTTTTTTTGCTGGCAGTACTTACAACTAATGAGCACAGGCCAAGAGCTAAAGACAAACCACCTAGAGGTAAAGCTGCGGGTGCACCTACGCCTGTTGCTAAGAGACCAACACTTGTCCCTGCTGATAGAGCACTTATAGTTGATGTCCAGTATTAACATATGTAACAGCTTTAAAAGGGCAGCAGAATACCTTCGTTTGGTTTTGCTGTATTTTGAAAGGTCTTGCTCTAGCTTTTGTTGCATTTGTGAAATTTGTTTGTTAATCTAAAGGTTTTTATGTTAGGGGTTTCTACTATCCCTTCTTCTGGCGACTCTGGCGCTGTAGGCACATTTGGATAAATCTGAACAACATGTTTTTTTTAAAAAATAAAAAAATAATTTAGTATTGTATATCTTCTAACTTTTAAATCTTGAATATTCAGCTGCGCATCATATATTAAAAACAAATATACATTAAGCGGTTTATCGACATCTTTTTCTTTATCAATTTGAAGTTTATTATGTCTCTGACATTTTCTCCCCTTTCCATGTAACTGATTATCCTTCCTGTTGACCTTAGGTCAAATCCATAAACCGTATTTCGTTGTTAAATAATCAATCAAGTCTAACACTGTGAAGATGTAAGATCTTTAGACACAAGGTCAACTGTTGGATTTCTACACCTCCGCCTCCAAAACAGTTTTTCTTATTTCATCAAAATGCTGATAAGGTTAAGCCCGCTAGCGTAGATTTGGTTAGGACTACCCTCAATTGTACATTGCATTTTGTTATTTAGGATTAAAAAACTTTTCAGTTTGTCTTTTGAAAGGTTCTTAAATCTTCCCCACAGCAATAAAATACCTTTAAGCGATCTTGCTGTGGCACTAAAAACTAAAATTCCATATAGTGTCTGCCCTGCTTTAGGAATTTAGAATGATGAATCACTCTTTCGTAATAAATTGCAAATTTTTTGTCTTATTTTATTGCTCGACAGCCTCGCAAAATTTTAGGGTTGCTAAAAAAGTCAAACTCTAACAAATGTCAGATATAATAACATATTTGTAGTCATTAAAAGTTAGTTCATTTGACAATCTGTCTTTTAATGCCCCTTGAAAGTAGGGGGCATGCGCTTTTAACAACTCAAAATCTAAGGGTATGGAAAAGCGTTTACCAACGCATAACTTACAGCTACATACTTTTTGTTGTCTTAGCATCTTCAGCGCCTATTCATGTTTTAGTGCTTCTTCATTTTCGATTCTTGAAACGCAAGATCAGCCCTTTCATTCCCGTTTAGCCATAAAACAAAATAGGTTTTAAAAATATGTCTGCTTTAAATGTAAAGAAAATATTTTTTGCCCCTCAAGTTTTATAAAATTTTCTTAACGATTGCCCGCCCCAGATTCTGTACAACTGTCCTGTTTAGGTCTGTTGTTGAAGCGAGTTCTATTTTGAAAGTAAGACTCGTTGAGCCTGGCACAATCACTTCATCTGCTCCTAGGTCTGGAAATTTGACAGTAAGAATTTGATCTGAATCAATAGTAGATGGATTATTTGGAACAGTAATATTCCGCTTATTTCCCTTCACGCCCAAAAGGCTCTTTCAGCCTTCTATGGCGGGTCAAGAAAACGAGCCATATGCTTGTGACATTTTTTATAAAACAAAATAAAAGTTAATTATTTAAAAACATGGCAGGGATTGAAAGAAGAAGATTATGATGTTTTGATCCTGGAGACGACATGATGAAATGATCCCTTTGACGCAGAATCGCTCAGCGCACTCAATGCTGCATGAATTAACAGAAAGTAAGGGTTTGATCATTGTACCAAAGTTTTTGGCCTTGAAGCTCCCGAATTTATAGCCCCTATGAATTTTGAAAAAGATGATGATGGCCATTTGTATTTTAAAGACGATCAAGGAAAACGTGCTCAGCTTACACAAGAACGAACCCATTAAATTTGTAGGTTTGAGTACAGTTAACAAAAGACTTAAGGCGAAAGATCGAAATCGCCTTGGCATTCCTAAACCAAAATTAGATAGGGAGGCTGTTTCTAAACTTCAAAACACACTACAAGAACTCCCACAGATAACCAAATACAAAAATGGAACTTGAAGATTTAAGTCAAACAGCAGACGAAATAATGCAAGCAGAAACCAGTTTTTTAGAAGAAACAGCATTAAAAACTATCCACGATCCGCCGTTGCCCATGCGGAAATAACGGCCCTTGATCATGCTTTAAGAAGCATTAGAGGGGAATTAACAAAAAATTTAGCAAACTGGGTGAAATAGATGAGCATATAAAAGAGAAAAAGAAAACTCGTTGAGGCTGACGACGCCAACTTAGGACATGATTTAAGAAAGAATAACCCGAAGACACATGATCTTGAACAAGAGAGATCAGCAAAACTAGAAGTTTTGTCTACTAACCGAGAACAATTACGAACTCAAGTGAACAGAATAAGAGAAACTATCCAAAGAATTTTTTATGAAGACACGACACTAGCAGAACGAATCCGAACACTTTTAGAAGAAGGAGTCACATTACGAGCGTTATAACAGCCTTAGGATTTGCAATAAGCACACTGGTGTTGGCTATTACAGGGGGTGGTGGTCAAAGTTCATTACCTCCACCACCATCGCCTCCATCGCCACCTGATAAATCATGGGTAAAAAAACAACTGACCATCTTGCGGGTTTATAAAAAAAATTAGCCATAAAGCTAAGACTCTTTTCCTAGTAATTTAGGGAGTGTCGTTAGCTGGCTTTGTCTACTGCAAGCAAAGTAGTTAGCTTTATGGCTGAGCACTTATGGACATTAGTTCTCTTAATAGTTGGGTTACCCTTTTAAGTAAGATAAAGAAGGAGTAATCCTAGGGCCCGTTAATCCAATAACAAGTGCCGTCTTTTTATATTCATGGTCATTATTTTTTTCGTCCGCGTCTTCAATGGCCTTTGGGCTTTGGGCCTTGGGGGTTGGATGACTTATTCTTGGGGGTCGGCTTGTTGTTTATTGTTTGTAATATTACTGGCTCAGAATTTATGTCGTTTTGTCCAACCTTCGTTCATTTCCTGCAACAAGAATTTCATTGTTGTAGTTCATTATTGTTCCTACCTGGAGTCTGAGGTCAGAAGGGAGCATGTATAAACCAGTGCCAACAGCAAAGTCTACTTTCGATCTTGCGAATTGTAAAACATTTTGGTACCCTTGAAGGCAAATCAAATGTAGAATTAATGGCGTCCTCTAAATTTGCCAAGTACTGTTTTTGTGCATCAAAGCCAGTAGAAGGATCAGTTTATGCTCGATCTTGCCTGTGCTTGCGAACCTAGCAAACACCAAAACGTAAGTACAATAGAGTCGTTTATTCGTTCTATTCCCGCTCTAGTTAGGCCCTTAGAAGTGTCCTAAAATAAAAGTTGTCCACGCTGTTTTATGCTCTTGCTTAAGGACCCCAAGATGAACAGCTGTGCCTGAAGAGAAAGATGTGTAAGGAGGATTCCAGTCATAGTTATACTTTCTGCGCACGCCCAAAAATAAGGGGTGCCTAAGCCACGATTGCAGCCAACTTTTTCTAAAGGCTGTCTTTAAAATTAATATTGAATTCGTTACAGATCCTTTCAAAAACCTTCAGTCTATCTGTTGCGAATGGATTAAATGGTTGTCATTTGGTAAAAGGCGCTTGCAGTTCAGTCAAAATACGTCTGAAGGGTAATAAAAAATAAATCTATACACTGACCCACCAAAGGATCAGGATGATTAAATGATCAGCATACGATAAATCCACACCCAGTTGATGCACAAAACACAGCAAAGTTTAACTGGTTCTGATAAAACTGCATCGGATGACTGAACCCACACTTTCGCGATGTAGTCTTTTTTAATTTGGGGGTTAAGATATCTGTTAAGGGGGTAAATCACCTTTTCTTGAAAGGTGTCAGTCTGGGTCCCCAGAAATGACAAGGCGTCAGTTTGTTATATTTTTAAGATTGTAGTGCGGCCCAACAAATATTTTGCATTAGTATATTTGAATGCACTCTTTTTTTAATTAGTTTTAAAAAATGTTTGTAACAATAACAACTCAAGACAGTCCTTCGTTTTAAGTATGCTATTGATAACGAATGCGGAACCCGAAGGGTTTCACTCCATGAAATATTCTACAAAGTCGTATGGTTAATATAACTGAATCCAAGAACAATAATAAGATTATAAAAGTTAACAAATCAGGGACCAAAGTTAGCCATTAACAATACCTGATGGTTAATACGGGTTTTGCTCACTAAAAGAGCAATGAGTAACTTCGACATTACTCTCAAACTTAACAAATGCAAATCTAAAACAATGTTAAAAATTCAAGCCTGAAGAAGAAGTAGGTTACTATTTTGATTAAAGAGTTAGCTAAAATGTTAGGCTTTGCAGCTGACAATCATAGATTTAGAGTTACACCAGACAAAACTACTTATGAGGGGAAAGTCCGCTCGATCTTGCATTACATTCATTACTCTATTTCATTTGATGAACGAGCACTGATGAAAAATTATATAATGGAAGGCCCTCAACCCGTCTTAAGAGCCTTCCATCAGGGGAAAACTGCATATTGATTATGAAATTAACAATTCCCCAATTTACAGTTTAAAAGATTAGCTTGCGGAAAGGGCGGATCATTTAATATAAAAATCACAGACAAAACAGGGAAAGTCGTAAAATGTGATAACCTGCACATTGTTTAGAAATAAAATAATACTACTAAAAAATAATGTTGCGTGGGCCAAAGAATCAGGAGTTACATTAGCGCCTGTAAGGTGTATAACCTTAGAATTAAAAGACCTTGCAGACGTTGCGGACTTGAACAGAACGGTGAGATAGGCGCTTTGTATGGGTTTTTTGTACACTAAAGATGGTGATTAAAACGCAAAGAGGTTGGCGACAACAAAAAGTTTCCTAAACTAGAACAACTGCGCAATCTAGAAGCAAATAATGTTGGCCAGTATGAATATAAAATAGTTCGAAAACCCGACCTCAAATGGCACTTGGGAAACCCTATTAGAATGGGACATAAAATTTGAATTCATAAGCCCATTTAAAATTTTTTAGCCGTCAAAAAGTTTCAGAAAAAACATTCAACCTGCCCTTTACATGTAAGTCTTATGCCAGAGGCAATAGTCGGGAAAAAGATTGAAATAACGCCGTACGGAATAACAGTACATCCTCCACAAAGAGAAACGGTTTTAAAGGAAGCTTCTACAAAATGACAGTTCTTTTCCCCACAGGAAATTAGGAGACACGTTCACAATGATATTTGAAATTTCTGTCTTAAAAGATGTGGAGAGAAATGGAGCTGTGGGGCGTCAGTGACATACTTATGAAAGGAATTAATATTAAACTGGCAAAACTTAGACGTTTACCGTCTTTAAAATTACCATCGTCGTTCTTCACAATGGTGAGGATATTAAAGTCATAACAACAAGCAACAAAATCAAAATTGGCTTAAATAGAAACAATCTTACAGAACTGAATTGGATTAATCTTACACATTTAGGCCTCATAGGTTTTATTATACTGAACAAGTTTTGACGGACAGTATGATAAAAATAAATAACTGGATTAGATTAAAATTATGTTATAAAACTATGGAGCAGACGACTTTGGTGTCAATGCCAATGTTAAACTTTATGATAAAATCCCCTCATTGTTCATTGATTTGGGGGAAAGACTGGTTGTGGAAAAACAATATTTATCCTCGACCTAATACAAACAGTTTATCGTTATAAATTTTTATCATATAGTAATTTTCTGCCCCAACACTAAATGGAACAAAGCATATAATGATAGAAGGTTTAAAATGGCGGATGATGACATATATTTGATTGATCCCAGCAATAAGCTGATGAGTGTTTTAGAACACTTTTATAGATTGTTTGAGGAACGCAGACACTATTTATTAAGATAACTGTTCGGCAGAAAGAGACATAGTTAAAAAGAGAAACACTTTGTCAAAACTGGCTTTCAGTGGAAGACATGCTGGGATAAGTGTGTGGATTTTATGTCAGAAAATATAACTCCGTTTTTAAAAGACTTTAGAGAACAGTTAAAGACTGTAGTTTTATTTCACATGAAAGACAGAGACGAAATTGATGAATGTATGCGCGAAAATGATGTTATTGAAAATGATCAGGAAAAACACGGGATTAAGCAAAAACTAAAATCTCAAAAGTTTAGTAAATTAGTATTAAAAAACGGATAATCCTACACAGTATGCATGTTTGTAGGGTTTACTAGTTAGAGAACTGATAAATACCAAGCCTAGGGCCAACCGCCCGAAACTGGTTGAGGGCGGTTGAGCTAGGCTTGGTATTTTTCAGTTCTCTCTTTTTTTGGCCTGCTTGCTAGATCCTGGCAAGCAACTGTAAAATTTAACCATGAAGAGAAATATACACCAAGATATTTATAACAGTTCACAATAACCATCAATTGTCCCATTACAAACGTCTCTCTTGCTGCCAGATAGTCGCCTTTTTTTTTTAAAATGCAATGTTTCTATTCTTCATATTCACCCTCAGCTGAAATCTAGTTACTCACTGGCATAGATTATTTAACTGAGTTTGGAGGCATCTAGAGTTTCAGACAATAAAGGGAATGTCTCGGGTAGTAACAAACTAATGTTCAATAAAATCTGGAGAAACCGATCCATCTTGCCTTTTATTTTCTACATATTTAAAGCTAAGTCCACTTTTTGACGAGAGAAAAGAGAGAGAGAGAGAGAGAGAGAGAGGAGAGAGAGAGAGGGGAGAGAGAGGGGAGAGAGAGAGAGAGAGAGAGTTAGAGAGATTTTGTCAGACTCAGAAAGACGTACATCCAACAAGTACAGATTCAAACAGTCTGCAGGGCAAGTGGAGAGACACAACCCTGGAATCTTCCCCAAACACCCCTCCCCAAATCCCATAATTCTTTCCACCCTCGGCCTCTGCTGTCACATCACTGTCGTTT
>CM031620.1:65337759-65340259 GCA_018398815.1 Conus ventricosus | reverse complement strand
ACAACACTTCACTTAAAGTGAAAGAGTGTTATCCAACATAATTACCAGAGTTTGAAAAATATTTCAGTCGATATTGGGTATGAATCAGCAGCCTATATTTATATTTAAGAATATGTTTGCCATAGGCTTTCTCATGGGTCATGGAATTCAAATAAATTCACAACTAAATACGAACATAGTTGTCTGGATTCTGGATTCGACATTAGAAAAGTATTTAGACTCAGAATCAAAACTTACTTTGAGAATATTTCGACAGGTTCGCCCTGTCTTCTTCAGCTCACTGTTGCTGTTGTGGCAGCGAGGCCTGGTGGGGCGACCGTTGTGTGGGGTGAATAGTTGTCAGGATCTGATTGTAGATGGGGGAAGTTCAAAACCTTGATCTCTGTTCAGGCTGGGGCGTCTAATCTTGATTTCGATGGCTTCTTTAACTTTTCTCTTTGTGAGGAAGGGCTCTGTAAATAAGATCTTGGTTTCTTGGGGGGGGGGGGGGGGGGGGGGCTGAAGCTGTGGCCTGTGGCTTGTAGGTGTTCGTGTATGGCAGAAGTAGATCGGTTTTGGTGTTCCTGTAGACGGGTGGTGAGTGGTCTTGCTGTCTCGCCAATGTAGGTATTGGCACAGTCTTGATACCCTACCTGGTACAGCAACAGTGAGCTGAAGAAGACAGGGCGACCCTGTCAAAATATTCTCAAAGTAAGTTTTTGATTCTGAGTCTAAATACTTTTCTAAATTCACAGCTGTTCCTCGTTTAGAGTTTAACCACTCTTATGTGTTTCTATAAGTAGACGTATCTAAATCACAGAAACCAAAAACGTCAGATGTTAATGACTGTCGAGGAATAATGCCAGTATGAATCATTGCAAGTGAAAAAAAACGGGATGGGGGGGTGGGTGGGGTGAGGGGGACAAAGAGAAAGAGAGCACGTGTGCTGAGTTCACATGTTCATCCTTTATAATCGCAACAGTGTACGATCACGTGCTTTCACAAGTATTTCTCGTCTATTCAGAAAAATGCACAGAAAAGTCAGCAAAACAGAATATGATATAATGGTTCTTGGTGCAATCCACTTCCTAACACTACATTTCATACTGTTATTTCTCTCTGACTAAAGACAGAGCAACAGAGCAACTCTCTCTCTCTCTCTCTCTCTCTCTCTCTCTCTCTCTCTCTCTCTTGAATCTTTGTTTAAATTGCAAAAGTGGGTCTGAACTGTGTCTTTTGCAACGTATTCTGTCGTCGTCTCTGTACTTTCCCCATAGAGAGGCTGGAAGGTAAGCTGCGGTTTTGTCACAGACACCCGGAAATGACTGGCTGTAAGCGGAAGTCCAGTTTCCTCCCTTCTTTCCTATCTTGGCTCTTTCATGTACCTCCCATCTCTTTCAAGATTTTGTAGGGGAAGGCGTGCAGTGAGAGAGAGAGAGGAGAGAGAGAGAGAGAGAGAGAGAGAGAGAGAGAGAGAGAGAGACCGAGCAGCCAAGAGAACTCAGAACTCAGAATTTTAATGTTCGTCGGCCTTTGGCCACAATACATGGAGGTAACAAATGGAAATGGTAGTGGTGGGGCTGGGGAAGGGAGTCAAGGAGATGGGGGCGAGCCAGGAATGAGGAGGGGGGGGGGGGGTGAAGGGAGGAGGTGAAAAAGATAAATATATTCTACAGTTTCACACTTCACAATCTTGACAATCTCTTCTAAATATACTGAACAACATTAAAAACGCACCGTTTTGATTTGCCGATTTCCCATTTGGAAAAAATGTGTATTTGGATTTGGTATATCAACACAATTTTTAAGGGACAACAGATTCACACTGCCTCGGTTTCCTCCGCGCTTGCCAACGTTCGTGTGACGCCCACGTGCAACTCGCCCAAAACACTTTTTTTTGCCACTGGGGCCGAGACTGAACGTAGCTCATCTGTTTCTTTGTCTCAAATGGTGAGTTTGAAGTCATGCCGACTGGAAAACGGTATCAGTTGTCATTCGACCAGGCGAAGTGGTCCGAAAACAATGCCGCGACTGTCTATGCAAGAACGCGAGCGAGCCACTGGAATGTTGATGGTCGGAATGTCATCGAGAGAGACAGCCAGACAACTGAATTGCAGTCACTCTACAATTGTAAGACTATCACAACGTTTGGCAGCAACTGGTTCCACCACTGATCGGCGCCGAACGGGCCAACCTCGTGTTACCACACCAGCTCAGGATCGATACATTCGACAGCTTCATCTTCGTAATCGATTCCTTACAGCAGCAGAAACATGTCGCCAGGTGGTTGCTCGACGGGGTCCAGTGTCTGGACAAACCGTTCGACGTCGATTGCAAGAATCAGGGCTCAATGCAAGACGCCCTCATGTTGGCCCAGTCCTCACCCGTAGACACCGTCAGCAACGCCTGCAGTGGGCCAACCAGCATCTGCCATGGACACGACGTCAGTGGAGAGCTGTGCTGTTCTCTGACGAAAGTCGCTTCGCGTTATCTCATGCTGACGGGAGAATGAGAGTCTGGA
>CM031620.1:65310259-65332759 GCA_018398815.1 Conus ventricosus | reverse complement strand
CTGGAACCAGAGATCACCAGACTCTAACCACGTGACAGCTGTACTCATCAACGTGTATTATCGCACAGTGTACTGAGAGACTCCCAGAATCCACGGCTTTTTTTGCCATCAGTTCTCGTAAGTAGCACCATCATTCCTTCTTTTCTACTCCTTCTCTCTCTCTCTCCCTCACTCCCTCTCTGTATATATATATTGAATTATAAACAAAGCTTGCTCTTATGTCTTAGATTGAAGAAATAGGGGGAGATACGCATTCATACCTACAGTGGCAGATGATTCTGCCTAACTAACAGTATGTGCTTGAGTGGGTGGATGGGGAAAAAAATAAAATAAATGCTTCTCAAAATGAGCCTTCAGCAAGCTTATATTCTCCAAGGAGGAGAGACATCCTCCAATAGGGAGGGAAACTCACTAACATATAACTCCTGGTCATATACCGATATTTCGAAACTTGGTGGTTTCTCCTCAGTGACCGCGGAAAGTGGTAATTTGACTCCTCTGCCTTTTCAGTTTTAAGAAGAATGCAATCCAGAAAAGGCTGGTGTGCAATACCGTAGTATGTTTGTTGAGTTTTAAAAAAACCAACCAAAGGTGCCATCTAAGAAGCAAAATAAAATCATGAAAGAGCAAAATAAGCTACATTTCTTGTGAAAAGTAGAAAATATAAAAAGATATCTTCTAAGACACAAGTGCTGAGGGCCAGTTCTTGGAATGATTCCGCTTCTTAGATGGCACCTTTGGTTGGTTTTTTGAAAACTCAACAAACATACTACGGTATTGCACACCAGCCTTTTTTAATGAACTGAAGAAGGCCTTTGGAGGTGGAAGATGATCCATTTCCAACGTGTCCAGTGACGTGATAAACTCGTAGGGAAAGAATCCTTTCTTTTCCTCTACATCAAAAGCAGCGAGGTACTTGGCATAAGAAAATCCAGGGGCAAGATAATTGTGGATGTCCAAAAATTTGAGCTTCGATGTGCTGATACATTTTGTACTCGTTGTTGTTTTTGACAAGAAATTTGAAAGGGTTCGAGTCTTTCCCGGTGGTCTTCATCTTCGTCAACACCGTTTTCCATATCACGATCCTTTGGCTGTTTGTGTCGAATGATTGACAATACGCTCAAAGAAGTAGGGCTTCATGACATTCGTGTCATATTTGGCGCTGTTAAACCCCACCACGGGAAGTTCCTGGAGATAATCATCCAGTTTCGTTCTTAGTTCAGCGGCAGAGAGACTGGTCTTCTGATGCTTGTTTTCTTCCTCTTCCGCTTCCCTTTGGTCCAGTTGCTCAAATACAGGAGCAAATTTTTCTCTGAGAAGGCCATAAGCGTGGTCGGATAATTTTTCCAGATAATCCACCATTTTGTTCACGAGAACTTGAGAATCCCCTTCAGAAACGAAACAGACTGGTTCTTCAGCCGAGGGAATATTGGAACACACACTGACTGACAAAGGAACGTGTTTTTTTTCACGTACACGGTCTTAGGGTCCATCGTTTTGGGCTGAGGAAGATCATGGGCATCAAAATAGACTTCAAAATCGAACGTGGCCCGATAAGGAAAAATAAAATCAGTGTCCACCAGGATGCCATTCTCCTCCAATATTTCCAGAGGGGTTGGTGATGGTGATAGACTCCTCCGGGATAGACGTGTTTGATGTTGTCTCCTTTGCAAGTCAGTTCGTGATGACGAAGCCTCCATTGTTTTTTCCACAGCTTTCCGCATTTAGAACAGCCGAACGCGTGAGCCGCTTTATTGACGTTGGTGATGTAACAAAAATGATTTTCGTAGTTGAGGACGGACATAGTGTCGGAGTATTTTCTGGCACCGCGACGACGAGGGATGAGGCAAGGAGGCGACTCGCTTTCGTCGTATACGAAGACATCCACGTTGACTCCGAATCGTTCCTCCAATGCTTCCAAGTCAGATAAGGTAACGCCGGAAAAATCGGACGCATGGCGGGGTCCCTTCCACTGCCGGAACAGCTCCTGAGTCGGGGACTGGAGTTTATGACGACTGGCGCCTCTATGCAAGGCCAGGCACCTGAAGAAGCACAAGTTATCCTCGTAAGGAAAATGGTGGTGCTCGTCACTCACCAGGGTGTAAATGGCCTCGTTGTTCTTGATGAAGTTAGGGATGGCGGAGTCGCAGCAGCCGATGGGAAAGTCAGACAACGGGTTGACATAAAAGCTGGTAGATGTCACTGCGCGGACGGTCCACTTGGAGTCTGGTCGTTGTTGTCTGGCATGCTCCAACATGTCCGTGTTGTTTAGTTCTTTTAGAAAACGATCAAAATCTTCTTGGTTGTTGATGAGGCGAGGCGCCTCGAACACCCTGGCATTATTTTGAGAGGCGTGAAAAAATCGATAGTCATCATTTTCTCGATGATGGAGAATGAAAGAATGGCTGAGGTTGATTTTAAATCGTTTTGTCTGCCTTTCAAAAATTTTTCCGAGTTCATCGTTCCAGTCAGGCGCTCCTCTACTACTCCAACGGATGTTATACATGGACTGTCGCGTTCCTTCGTAATGATGGGTGGCTTATTATGTCTTATTAGGAATGAATTTGTGTCTTCCTTCAAAAAACCTTCGGATGAATTGTCCTCATGCTCTTTTCTTTCTGATTGACAAGACTGTTTGCTTTATCAAAGGATGTCTTGTATGTTTGTTCATACGCACCACCAGAGGGTTTACCATACTATACTTATTTTGATGTTGACAACGGTATTTTTTCTCTTGAAGAATATCTTACTGACTGTATGCTTGATTTGAATGATGCGCATGTGATTTTGGTTGGCGATCTGAACAGCAAAACTGCTAATATTTCTCAAGATGTTTTCTACAGTCATGATAACTATATTGCTAATTTTAAGAACTGTTCTGAATATTTGGAAAGGAAATCCTCAGATAAAATGCTTAATAACTATGGAAAAGGTTTGCTGAATATGTGCACTTCGCTTGGATTGTGTCTACTCCATGGAGTTTGCGACGATGATCTTGATGGGCACTACACTTACATTTCTGAATCAGGGTGTAGTGTAAATGACTATTTTTGATTTCTCCAGGATTATTTTCAGTTGTCTTGTCTTCTTGTAGTTTATTTGTATCTAAGAGATTGGAATCTGACCATCTGCCTCTCGAATTTCATTTCAGCGTGCAAAATTTTAATCCTGTGTCCGCCAATATTGGAAAGGAATGTGGTTATTGAAAAGTTTGTGTGCCAGCGAGGACACGCCTTCAGTCTCCCTTCGGCTCGTCTGGACAAGTTGCTCGGCTTGTAGCTCTTCGGAGACAGAAGGGAAATCTTCGCTCACGCAACTAACACAAAACGCAGGTGAGTAGCTGTCAGGTAAACAGGTCAACCGGTTTTTTCAGGTGCAACTGTCCCGGTTCGATGTATCCCCAAAATTTGGGACCGGACGAAATATGGTCCGTCACAGGGAGTAAATCAGATTATTGCAGACTTTAGAGAAAGACTGGTACTCTGCACATGACAAGAATGGGATTTTCATGTTAAGAACAGTGAGAGGTTCAGTATACATAAAGCGTTTTGCACAATGCCTGTTGATAAAACGCGTTTAATGTTGAACCTTGACCGGCATCTTAAAATCGAAACAAAAAGATTTAGACTTGGCATTTCGGATATTGCTGTACAACAATATCGGCTGGTATCATTGGCTATTACGTCTTCTTATAAATTATTTGGACTCAGAATTTGATTTAAAAATTCATCGAGTTTTAAGTTTTTGTTTATTTTCCGGAAAGAAAGGTTTGGCAAAGTTTGCTTTGCACTAAGTCAGCAATGGTTTCCGATGATGTAAATGTGACTTTCGTGTAAAATTTGTGATAAGAAATTTCTTTCCGGATGAAAACTTTTAGGGAAAACAAATACGAAAAGCAGCACAGGATTTATTCTTTTCTAAACATCAACAAAACATGAATCACTTTTAAGATTTGTAATCTTGTTTGAGCCAGAACCGACTTCCCTCTCCTGCTACATATGATTGATCACCCGCCATTACAGACCCATGGTCTGAGGGGTACTTCTCTGAGGTCTGAGGTACTCTTCTGCACTCCCTGTATGACATGGGGACTGGAAGGCAGTTGAGTGGTTTACTGTGGACAGTCTCTTTTCCAGAAGGCCATAGGTAAGGACTTAATCAGCTGATACGAGGGTAGAGGATAGTAAGCCACCTACTATCTGGTCATGGTACACGTTTTGTGGCATGTAGCACCCGAGTGTGGCACCAAACTGTGTATGATTATGGAGAGCACGGCGCCAACGAGTCTCCATCACACACACACACACACACACACACACACACACACACACACACACACACACACACACACACACACACACACACACACTCACTCACTCACTCACACACACACACACACACACACACACACACACACACACACACACACACACACACACACACACACTCACACACACACACACACACACACACACACACACACACACACACACACACACACACACACACACACACACACACAGAGACACACGCACGCACGCACCACACACACACACCACACACACACACACACACACACACACACACACACACACACACACACACACACACACACACAACACAAATTTGAGCCACCTGAGTCATACATTGGCCTGTAAATGATGTTTCAAAGATGTATTTGCTGCACGGCTGTGGAGTCAACTGTCATTTGTGTCCTATAGTTGCTTCTCTGGTCATAGGAAGAGGAGAAGCGGGATGCAGGAGGAGGAGGTGCAGGGGGGGGGGGGTATCCTGTGACGTTCCTGCCATAGGTCAGTGTGACACAGATGGTTTACTCGAAGTTGTGTGCGTGTTGACCAGCGAAGGCTCTTGTGAAAGAAAAGAGAAATAAAACACTATTTGTGGCCTGGGTGCACATAAATAAAGACATGTCTTTGTCTATTGTGTACTGAAAAACCATGTAGCCAGACCCTTTAATGATTTTGTTCCTTTTCTTCTTTTTTTCTCCTTTTTTGTCATCGTCGATTTGCAGTATTGAAATTTTGGAATGGCAAGTATTTTGATTCTGGAAACAATAAAAAAAAAAAAAGAAACGGATGAAATTTACTAAGTTGAATGAACAGCGTGTGTACGCCAGAAGTATGCTTATTGAAAGTGGACAGAATGGTCACTGAGAGAAAGACAAATAACTGCTTATCTACTGTGCTGTAAACTCGTCTATGGTGTTTTTTATTCGTGTGCTAAGATCCCCTGTGTTTAACCTCTTTATTTCGTTTCCATTCTTGTACACTCAGATCACTTCACACGCACACATTCACACAGACGGCACGTGGCAAATTGTCTCACGTTTCTCCCAGACGTAGTTCACACTCCATCCAATCAAGCAGACTATGGGACAGACTATCAGACAGCAGCCGCAGACTTAATCAGCCTCACTAAGAAAGGGTTTAAAGTGGCATTGGTGGAGACAGAGAACTGCCACAAAGACTCATCCACCCTCCCAGACAAGACGCCCGTGGAGCCCACTGCTCTGCCATGACGGTATGGTTTGTTTTTCGCGCTGTATCGACAGGGCTGAATAATGGATTTCCCTAGTCAAGAGGCTAACGTTATATTCCTAATAATGGATTGCACAAAGCGAAAAGAATTATTCCGGCGTAATAACTGGCATTTTTCACACACTTTCATTGACAAAAACTAGCCTACGAATGAGATTTATTTTTCAGCTTTTAAGATTCCTTTATATTATCATGAGTTCCTTTATAGGTATTGGGACGTAGAATTCAGGATCATCGTCTATGTCTTCTTCTTCTTTAAACTTTTTGCATTCAAAAGTATTACTGGTGTTTGGTGCATCGAAGAAAAAGAAACTGAAAACGGATGCCTGTCTAGGCATAATGGAGGTATAATCATTACAAGATAACGGGCGGGGGTGAAAGAAAGAGATTGAAAGAAAGTAACAACACTTACGTATCATTTTCATACTTATCATCTATCATTTTCAGATCTTTATAATCAGTGTACGAAAATTGTTATTTAACAAATGCATGCTACCTATTCAAAGAAAAGCATGCAAAAGCCTGGGGGAAAATCAAAATTGTATTTCAGACAAATTCATTTTAAAACGAAATTTCCTGTTGTCTGTTTATTTCACTGACAAATTTCACTTATCCCCAAAACAAAACTTTCTATAGACTCTGTCTGTCTGGCTGTCTTTCTGGCTGGCTGGCTGGCTTTCTGTCTGTCTGCCCGTCTGTCTATCTGTCTGTTTGTCTATCTGTCTGTCTATCTGTCCCTCTCTCTCTCTCTCTCTCTCTCTCTCTCTCTCTCTCCTCTCTCTCATCTCTCTCTCTCTCTCTCTCTCTCTCTCTCTCACTCTGCCTCCCCCCCCCCCGCCCCCCGAATTATCCTTTCTTTGTGCAAGCTGACAAAGAAGTGGATCCAAGCTGTGGCTTACCCGGCCCAGTCCGTCCATCCTGCGTACTGCCCCCCCCCCCCCCCCCCCCCCCCCCCCCCCCTCTAGTGAATCTGGAAAGAGGTCCGTGCTGTTGTCACAGACAACCGGAAATGACTGGCGAACGCGGAAGTCGAGTTACCTCCCTTCTTTCCTGTCTTAGCTCTTTCCTGTCCATCCCATTTCTTTTGAGGTGGAGAGAGGGAAGCGGTGAAGGTGACAGACAAGAGAGAGAGAGAGAGAGAGGAGAAGAGAGAGAGAGAGAGAGAGAGAGAGAGAGAGAGAGCGGAGAGAGAGAGGGAGAGTGGGTGAGTGAGTGAGTGAGAGAGCAAACGTGAATGATGTATGCAAGGAAAAGCCTTTGCCCCTGTCAGGTTGCGTGTGGTATCTCCAGTCCAGAACCATCATTATTCTCATTTTAAGTGTCAAGTAATAATGACAGAACTATTTCATTTATCTGAATCTTATTGTAATTATGTAAATCTGAAAAGTTGAACGTTCCTGTATAATGTTGATGCTATATGTTAACTTTTTGAATTTTGTAGAAAAGGACATAAAAAAAAAAAACGACATTAAGGTTCATTTCCTAACTGACATAGCACAGACAGAGAGAGATTCGGATTAAGATTCAGATTGTTTATTCACACAGGCCTAGGTCCCGCATGAAGTGGTATGGATATATAACATGTAACAAAGTATATCAAAAGATAAAATCATTTGTAACTTTTAAGAGTTAGCCATTTCTCTCATTTTAAATACCTTATACAAAAAGAACGAAAGATTTCCAACATCTCTTGTTGAAGTTGACAACATCAATAGGATCAGTCTAGACAGGGAAGGCTGTCTATAGAATTTCGGCTTAATGAATTCATTTCTAATGTTATTTTCTTGTGACTCTTTACAAAGAAGACAAAGCATATCATTGTCATCAACACCAGTTTTATATCTAAATTTATGTATTTCTAAATCTGATATTCCAAGTCTAAATTTTGCCATTATGTTTATAAAGTGTCTATCCATTTCTAAACTCGTATAAGCTTTCAGATCATGGGAATTACCAAAATATCTGTAAAAGTCAAACCTTCCACTATCATTTTTTGATTTAACAATCTTTGCCAGCTGCAGTCAACAAGTCGTTGACGTAAAGCAACTTAGAAACTATTCAATATTTCCAACTCCCTGATTCAGCCATACAAAACCAAAACGATATTAGAGACACATGCGTACTTTACTAATCCAGTTTTTTCCCTCTAGAATCGGGATCATAAAGCATATTATAAGCTTTACGAGATATTCTGTAGTCTTCCACATCAAGTAAATTAAGCCAGTATTGGATGCATTTAACTTCATAAACAATACATATAGGAAACCTATTCGTCTCGCCATAAACAAGATCATTAGGCGTCCGCCTATTTACACCTAGAAAAAATTTCAAAGCGAAAAGATACACAGATTCATAATGCATTGAAAGATTATCTAATCCCCATAATTCCGACCCGTACTGTGCAACTGGCTGCACTTGACTATCGAACAATTTGCAAAATACATCAAAAGACGTATTTTGAGAACATATAACTTTTTCATAATACAAAGCAAAACATTTTTGGCCTTGCTAGCGAGATCCTTGCAAGCACTAACAAAACTCAGACGAGTAGAGCAAAGTATACCCAAATATCTATATAAGCATTCACAACAGGCATGGAAGCATTATCATATAGCCATCGTTCTCTTGCACTCAGATAACCACACTTACGAAACGCAGTAATGCTACGTTTAGACAAATTAACTTTCAGCTGGAGAGATGTAGCTGAGCGGTACAAACTATTCAGTTGTGTCTGTAACCAATAATTGTCTCTGATATCAAAATACGTCACAAGTCAGTAACAAAATAAACAATTCAAACGCATCAAGACTCAACAAACCTGCGTGTCTCCCAATATTAATTACCTCAATTGCTCGCTCATTGATGAACAGTGAAAATAAAACTGGACTCCAGACATCGCCCTGTTTAACCCCGGCTGAGCAATCGATATAATCTTTAAATTTAGCTCCACAACGAACTTTGGCTTTGACCTCACACTACTACTACTACTACTGCTGCTGCTGCTGCTGCTGCTGCTGCTGCTGCTGCTGCTGCTGCACTACTACTACTACTACTACTGCTGCTGCTGCTGCCCTACTACTACTACTACTACTGCTGCTGCTGCTGCCCTACTACTACTACTACTACTGCTGCTGCTGCTGCACTACTACTACTACTACTGCTGCTGCTGCTGCACTACTACTACTACTACTACTACTACTACTACTACTACTACTACTACTACTACTACTACCGATGCTGCTACAACGACTATTACTACTACTACTACTATCAATAGCAACATAGCATAACAAGAATAATAATGATAATTGTGTAAATGCAGGGAAGGGAAAACAACAGAGAATAAGCACAGTTTGCAGTCAATAACGACAGTAATACAGTGCATAGACGTAAAGACTGAAAAGCTGCCGTCATGAAAGGCTGCATACCTTTGGGGCCATAATGACCCCCTTAGAAGTTTTAAAACAAATATGGAAAAGTTTTGACAATGATCAATACTATCAACCTCTCTCTGTCTCTGTCTGTCTGTCTGTCTGTCTGACTGTCCTTCTCTCTCTCTCTCTCTCTCTCTCTCTCTCTCTCTCTCTCTCTCTCTCCTCTCTCTCCTCTCTCTCTCTCTCTCTCTGACCATGTGAGCGTCATCTATTCCTCTCTGTTAAGTTTCTATTTACTTTACCCATTTACCTTTTTTGATGTCTAAAATATTCCAGTAATGTTGCAACTGTTGACAATTGCACCGCATATATTACTTACGTCACACAGAACTGGCAAGTTCTTATTTTGGAAATATCGGTTGTATATCAGCGTCTGGGTGTCCATATTTTGAAAATTGTTAACAATGTCACTGCTGACCAAAGTAGCATATCCAGCGACCGGAGAATAGAATTGAAAAATAGTAAACCGTTAACATTTATTAAATAAATGTTAGCGAACCGCCCAGAGAACGTGGACAAACGAGTCACAAGACAAAACACAACGCGTTTCGACCTCTTAGGTCTTCGTCGGGTGATACATAAACGAATAAAACAACGAAAATTCACTTAGCTTTGATCGCTTCAGGTCGCTTAGGGTTCAGCGACTGTCATTAATGAAGCTTTCCTTTTACAAGAGGACTTGAGTTACATCTGCAGATACTTGGAATATTTCTTTTTACTTTTCGCACTCATTATAAAGTGTTTCTCTGGTTAAACTGTTTACGTATCTAACACAAAGATCATTGACTCATTTTCTTATATCATGTTTTCAAATGTGCATCTTTGATTGCATCCCCACCCCCACCCCATCGTTCCTCTCTCTCTCTCTCCTCTCTCTCTCTCTCTCTCTCTCTCTCTCTCCTCTCTCTCTCTCTCTCCTCTCTCTCTCTCTCTCTTGAATGATAGCATTCTGAATTTTGAATAGAAGATCATAATTTTGGGTTTGATGCCTGCAATTACCTGTTCGTGTGACGTGAAACGAAATTGCTCCCCTTTTCAACCTAATTCAGTAAAACCTCATAGCGATCCTTAAAATTCACAAAACCATGGTAATGCATTTCCGAAGTGTACAGATTGTCATATCGTTGTTTGAAGGCCCTGCAAAAATAATAACATGTTCAATTTTCTTAATTCTGAAATAATCATGTTAAAAACTAAAGCAGAGAGAGTGTTCAGATTGCATATAGTTATCATCTACTCTAGGTTTTTCTATCGTGCACAGAAGGCAATCCAGAGGGCAACAGGAAACAGTGGATACTTCACTGTTCCTCTCAACACCTGGTCCATGCTGCATACATTCGTGTAGGCAGTACTACCTGACGAGAATCTTTAACGGGCATGTCTGATCTCCAGCGTACTGTGCAGAAAGATAGTTTTATAAAAATTCCGCTTCACAGTGCAAAGACTGGAAGATGCCAGGGCTCGAACCAGAGATCGAGAGATTGAAAGTGGAATGTTCTTGCCACTGGGCAATCGTGCCCACCAACGTATACATTACGAGGTGCACTGATAGACTGCATCCCCAGAGCCCACGATTCTTTCTGCCATTAGTTCTGCTGTGTCACACCACGATTCTTTCTGCCATTAGTTCTGCTGTGTCACACCACCATTCTTTCTGCCATTAGTTCTGCTGTGTCACACCACGATTCTTTCTGCCATTAGTTCTGCTGTGTCACACCACCATTCTTTCTGCCATTAGTTCTGCTGTGTCACACCACCATTCTTTCTGCCATTAGTTCTGCTGTGTCACACCACGATTCTTTCTGCCATTAGTTCTGCTGTGTCACACCACGATTCTTTCTGCCATTAGTTCTGCTGTGTCACACCACCATTCTTTCTGCCATTAGTTCTGCTGTGTCACACCACGATTCTTTCTGCCATTAGTTCTGCTGTGTCACACCACGATTCTTTCTGCCATTAGTTCTGCTGTGTCACACCACGATTCTTTCTGCCATTAGTTCTGCTGTGTCACACCACGATTCTTTCTGCCATTAGTTCTGCTGTGTCACACCACGATTCTTTCTGCCATTAGTTCTGCTGTGTCACACCACGATTCTTTCTGCCATTAGTTCTGCTGTGTCACACCACGATTCTTTCTGCCATTAGTTCTGCTGTGTCACACCACGATTCTTTCTGCCATTAGTTCTGCTGTGTCACACCACGATTCTTTCTGCCATTAGTTCTGCTGTGTCACACCACGATTCTTTCTGCCATTAGTTCTGCTGTGTCACACCACGATTCTTTCTGCCATTAGTTCTGCTGTGTCACACCACGATTCTTTCTGCCATTAGTTCTGCTGTGTCACACCACGATTCTTTCTGCCATTAGTTCTGCTGTGTCACACCACGATTCTTTCTGCCATTAGTTCTGCTGTGTCACACCACGATTCTTTCTGCCATTAGTTCTGCTGTGTCACACCACCATTCCTCCCTTCCTGCTACCCCAACCCCCCTCCCTCCTCTCCCTGCTTCCCCTCGTCTTCTCTTCCAAACCTCCTCCTTCCTTCACGATGTCCTTTCGTGCATTACGTTCGCACCCTACAACTTCTCTGAGTGACCACCTACTTGCCTCCCCCCCCCCCCCCCCCCCCCAAATGCTTTCAATTTTCAGCTTTGTCTCTCTTCTTCATAAGTTCATGCAGTGTACATGGTCAAATACAGTAACCATCAAACATGGCTGGTCTTCTTTCTCTCTTGAGGCAGTGTACATGGGTCAAATACAGTAACCATCAAACATGGCTGGTCTTCTTTCTCTCTTGAGGTAGCTGTTCCTCCATTTGTTCTCTTTTGGTGTGTGTCTCGTACGAGTATGTAAGCGCATGTATACATTTGCGCTCGCAGACACACACACACACACACACACACACACACACACACACACACACACACACACACACACACACACACATAAAAATGAAGTATGTTTGTTCGTATGTATACGTTTGCGTGTGTGTGTGTGTGTGTGTGTGTGTGTGTGTGTGTGTGTGTGTGTGTGTGTGTGTGTGTGTGTGTGTGTGTGTGTGTGTGTTGTGCGTAAACATGTGGGTTAACGGCTCTGTACTTTGGCGTTCACATGGCCTAAAGTTAATCTGGTAATTAGCTATATCTGTGTGTGTGTGTGTGTGTGTGTGTGTGTGTGTGTGTGTGTGTGTGTGTGTGTGTGTGTGTGTGTGTGTGTGTGTGTGTGTGTTGTGACATCCTCGTCATTGCTCTCTACAACCATGCCAAAGTGGTATATGTCAAGGGTATACTACTGTGAAACCTTTCTGTCTCATCTGCACGAGAAGGTCGGACTCATGTTCAAGTACAAATCAATGGTTTCTACATAATAGAGTGATGTGGGTTCCCTCAAACAGGAATTTTGATCTTTGTGTGTGGATGAAAGCTATGTTTACCATCACGGTCATTTTCATCTGTGGGATTTTCAGCCCATGACTGACTCCTATCCACAGCTGAGTTTACTATTCCCTCAACTGAAAAGACTGGAACCACATATTTCAATTCTATTCACTCAGTGGATGCGTACCTGAGGGTGTCTGATCAACACTGCAGGTGACTATATCTCTCGGGCCTGATTGACGCTATGATAGATGATGAAAGTAGGCGTAAGAGGACAGACCTGTCATATATTCTCAAAGGAGAATGGAACTCTATAGTATAAAGATAAAGAATCTTTATCCATATCGACCAGCATGAAAAAGTTGCAGATTCTGTTGTCCTTCGTGCCCTGGTCATTGGGTGACCTCAGTTTTATCGACCAGCATGAAAAAGTTGCCGATTCTGTTTTCCTTCATGCCCTGGTCATTGGGTGACCTCAGGTTCGATTTCCCTTCCACATCCGTCCCCTTGAGAGTTCGTGTCGAGGTCGCTGGTATCGGCGCCATCATGCAGACTGTCGTTAGACAGAAGTGGTGGCACTCTCCAGTGGGGGACTTCAACCCATGCTGGCTCTGGTCTGGGCAATTACTGTCATCATTAGGGGCTTAGCAGGATGTGTCATGTGTAAGTAGGATCAGAGCAGGCACCACTGACACCGCTAAAATGACCCAGCAACAGGGCGGTCTCTCCTGCAGTTGGCTGTCTCATGATGACTTGGCACTGACTCTCTCTCTGTGGATTGCTCGTGCTGGGGCTGCGAAAGGACAACAAGCCACGCTGTGACTGTGGATGGGGAAATCTTTAAAAAGTTATTATAGTAAATCCGCCAAACATGAACGAATAAATCACAAGACAAAATACGACGTGTTTTGACCATTTAAGGCTTCCATAGGCAAGACAAACACTACTCAGAGAACAACGAAAAGAAAGAAAGAGCAATCACTTATCTGGACAAATTGGGCGCATGCTGGGCGCTGAATCTTGGAGATGGGGAGCCAGGATGAGTGGCATGGGGATAGAGCCACCAGGATGAGTGGCATGGGGATAGAGCCACCAGGATGAGTGGCATGGGGATAGAGCCACCAGGATGAGTGGCATGGGGATAGAGCCACCAGGATGAGTGGCATGGGGATAGAGCCACTGCGGAATCTTGGAGATGGGGAGCCAGGATGAGTGGCATGGGGATAGAGCCACTGACGTAGCACAGAAGATGATGCAGCAAAAAGTAATGAAATACAAATAACAGAATAAATAAATAAATAGATACAAAATGAGTAAATAATCCAAATGGATAAATGTTAATGATAGACGTAATCATAAGATTAAACAATTAGTTCATCTTTGGACCACATAACATCTTTCCATCATCTCAAGTCTGACTGAAATGAATTCATTATTTCTGCGTCATAAGGAGTGTGATAACTTTGCGGAACCACCCTGGGATCTGTCGGTAAATGCGTTGGTACCTGGGGCACCGTTAACCATTTCACAAAGTTTGCCATGGCCTGAACTGGTTGAGTAGTTTTTGTGTAATTCAGCTGACGGACAAACATACAAAACAAATGGATGGAAGTAATACGCTTTACTTCTTTGAAGAGGGTAACCATGGCACCGTAAGAGACATGACAGAGGGAAACAAGACTGGTGTAGAAGCTACTGTTAGTGTGAAAAGCGCACTTGAAGCCAATGACACACATCAATGTGGAATGTGATGACATACCCTGTAACAAATACCAAGAAATGATGGCATCTTTTGGGAAGCAGCAGATGCGGTCATCAGCCATTTCAAGCAGGGAGGGGACAGCTTTAGCGACAGTGGAGGAGACAGCTTTAGCGACAGTGGAGGAGACAGCTTTAGCGACAGTACTGGTTAAAGGGATGATCTTCTGTACACCTCATTGGCAAACTGCAATGATCGTGACACACTGCCCGGGTGTACGTAGTGTTCCAGCATTGACGGTTTAAGTAGTACTTTAAACATTACACACGCTGGGACAGGGCCTCGATATTGTGAACATTCATATAAAAACCTGCTGAAGTCAATGAAGTCTGCCTCAGTATGTAATCCATATGATCAGTGAACACTGCCTCCGTACGTAATCCATATGATCTGCTGACAGCAGTGAACACTGCCTCCGTACGTAATCCATATGATCAGTGAACACTGCCTCCGTACGTAATCCATATGATCAGTGAACACTGCCTCCGTACGTAATCCATATGATCAGTGAACACTGCCTCCGTACGTAATTCATATGATCAGTGAACACTGCCTCCGTACGTAATCCATATGATCTGCTGACAGCAGTGAACACTGCCTCAGTACATAATCCATATGATCAGTGAACACTGCCTCAGTACATAATCCATATGATCAGTGAACACTGCCTCAGTACATAATCCATATGATATGCTGACATCAGTGAACACTGCCTCAGTAGATAATCCATATGATCAGTGAACACTGCCTCAGTACGTAATCCCATTATGATCTGCTGACATCAGTGAACACTGCCTTAGTACGTAATCCATATCAAGATCAGTTGACATCGGTTAAGATAACTATCTAGTATATAGTTGTTTTTATATCGTGAGACGTCTCGAGATTTTCCCCAGCAAACTAAAGGTGGGAGTGTTCTAATACACTAACATTCCACAGTATACAGCCAGCTGATTCATTTACATTAATTATTGTACATGACTCACGAGACCCAGCTGCAGTAGAATTGAATACTGTGGGCACTTGCTATGCCACTTCTCTATGTTTGTGTAAGCATGGCACTCAAGAAGCCAGCACACACAAAGTGAACGTTTCAAACGGTTTTTGTAACGTTAACATACAAAGTGAACGTTTCAAACAGTTTTCGTAACACTAACACACAAAGTGAACGTTTCAAACAGCTTTTTGTATGCAGTGAAGTCCACTAGCTGTTGACTGTCATGTTCCGCGGACATTCATCTTGAACTGGCGTGTCAGGAGAGAGAGCTTGAAGCATTCTCACCTAAGTGGGCGCAGAGAGAGGGGAGAAGCAGCGATGCGGTGGGGGTAGGAGTGTGGTGCAAGCATTTCGTTTACTCCCTGGCCACGAGAAGGAAGGCAGAATAATGGAAATGCATCAGTTTTCGTGTCACTTCCGTGTGGCTTGTCTCTAAGCTATTGTCACAGCAAAAAGGGTCGAATAGAATTTTAGTTTTTGCTTTGATAATCAGTTCAAAAGGGCTATAATGTTTTTGCATAGTTTTTGCTTTGATAATCAGTTCAAAAGGGCTATAATGTTTTGGCATAGTTTTTGCTTTGATAATCAGTTCAAAGGGGCTATAAATTTTTGGCAGTCAGAACGCTGAAAAAACATTCAATGGCCGAGTAAAAACATGGCCGAAGGAGGAATCAGGAATGGGAAGCCAGAACAGAGACAAACTGATGGGCTGGTGTCAGCTGCACGTTGAACAGGGAAACCATTGGCAGACACCCAGGCCTTGACACTCACAGCTGGAGCTCAGTTCTTCAGTGTGGCGCTCCATGATTGCTCACAGAGTTACAGCAAGAAGAAGAAAAAGATTGTAATGCTATCAACTTATTACCTGGATGTCGTTCAGATTCATGTCAGCGTTCGATTGAATTGAATGTCTCCTCTCTCCCCCTCAGCCCCAGACCCCACTTCACATGCCCCTTTCGCAAATGGGCAAATTGCCTGACACACTAGACTCTCTCTGTCTCTCTCTGTCTCTCTGTCTCTGTCTCTGTCTCTCTCTCTCTCCTCTCCTCTCTCCTCCTCTCTCTCTCTCTCTCTCCTCTCTCTCTCTCTCTCTCTCTCCTGTTTTTTTTTGGTGAGTTTTGTCTCCCAGTTCTCAGTTCACATGGCAACACAACGAGGATAATCCTGCTGTCTTCAGCCCCATTCCATTCTTCCCCTCTGATACTGCCCACATGACCCCTGTGCTTCTGCAACGATGACCGAAAAAGAAGAAGAAACAACAGCAAACGATCGGCTTCTCCATTGTCTCTCTCCTTGGTGAACTACAGACAACTGGTGAGAGAGAGAGAGAGAGAGAGAGAGAGAGAGAGAGAGAGAGAGAGAGAGAGAGAGAGAGAGAGAGAGAGAGAGAGAGAATTTGTGTCATCAATGATAATTGCCCTAATGAGTGAAAGTAAAGTGACAGATCGGAATAAGAAATAACCAAATGAATAAAACAGAAAGGAATCAAACCAAGAAATGTCTGCCTGCAGCTTGTAGGATACAGTTATGACAGCTACGCACTCTACTCACTCGCTGGGAACCTTACACAAAGCAGTGTGCTGTATGGAGTTGTTTTCAGACATTTTCCAGAGTCGTCCTTCTCTTCCCTCTTTCTTCACTCCCTCCTCCTCACAGAAGAGAGAGAGAGAGAGAGAGAGAGAGAGAGAGAGAGAGAGAGAGAGAGAGAGAAGAGAGAGAGAGAGAGAGCACACACACACACACACACACACACACACACACACACACACACTTTATAGAAATTCTCTCCCTACGGAGACAGTACCGGAGACCGTCAGGTTTTGTTCTTTACGCACATGCTTATGTGCGACAGGGAGATTTTAAAAGGAACACTTCTATCATCACTGTCACCTATCTCATCATCATCTTCACTTCCGTATCTAACATACCACCCCAGCCAGACACCTCTCCTCTCTCTCTCTCTCTCTCTCTCTCTCGGGGGGCGCATGCGCGGATGTCACAGAGAAAGGGCCTACATTTAGAGCTCCGCAGATTAATTCGAATTACGGTTGCCCATTCAACTGTTAAAGTTTAACATTCTGCGCACACGTTGAGGGACGATACCAGTCAAGCCATGCCAGCAGCTCCACTCACCTTTAGAGCGGTATGTGGAGTTTTAAACCGCTGTGTTTATCCACTTCTTTTGTACCTGAGGACAAAACGAAGGGCCATGTTTTTGCTGACCTTGAGAGTCGGCAGAGGTCCAACCGGTGTCGTCGTGGGAGTGTTGCTGACACTTCTGTTCTGGGGGGACCTTTTACACCGGTGGGGGACCGTGGAAAAGAACCCCGGACTACTTCAAGGAAAAGGAAAACCCCCCGACAGTCACGACTAAACCTTTTGCTGGGAAGATGAACAGCAAGGGACAACGTGGATTCCCCTGGACGCCAATCTACAGACGGTAAAGCTAAACCACACTGTCAATGAGGTGATGGACACTTTGTTAAAAATGAACCATGACTTAAATACAAAGTTCGACGTAATGCAAGGTGACATCAATGAATTGAAAGAGGAATTAAAAGTCTGAAAAAAAAAAAAATTTTTCGACACTCGAAGAGGAGGTTTTGACTTTAAAAAACCAAGCAAGAAAGCCTGGAAAGTGAAAATGAAATGTTTGAAAGCTAGATGTGAAAATCTTGAGCGCAGAACTAAAAAATGGAAAAAACTTGAAGATAGGCAAAAACGAAAACAAACTCATATTCCCCATAAAAACCTCGTAAGACAATGAAACGTGGAAGGATTGTGAAGACGTGTCGGGAACTTGATTGTGGACCAACTGGACAAAAAGGGAGAGTGTCAACTCGGGGCACCGTGTATCCCCCAAAAGGACTCTCCGATTGTGGCTGGGTGTACATTTTTCAAAGACAAAGGAAAGCCCATTCGAAGCTAAAGGTAAGCAAAGGCACATCTATTTCGTCGGAGAGGACTTCAGTAGAAGAGTCAGAGACATTAGGAAAAAACTGGTCCTTAATTAAAAGAGGCAAGAGAGGCTGGGAAAAGAGCCAGTATGGTCTTTGACCACCTTAAATATTGACGGAAACAATTTTACCTCGGTGCTAATGGAAATCTTGTTCAGACAAAATGGGGATTAGGCCGGCCGAATGGTTCAAAAGAAATTTAGCCTCTAGTGATTATGTTTTCCCAACGTTGCAGAATTTACACATGGGATCACTGAACAAGTTAAAACGTCGAGTTTGTGTCAAAAACAGATCGTGCAAAACATGTGCTTTCCGTCGTTGGCGAACCGGTTAGCGTGCCGCAGAATCAGGGGGGTTTGAAGAAAATGGGTCACATTCATTAGGGGGCCGTATTGAAAGTGTTTTTGAAAAAATGTTAACAATAAAAAGAATGGCCCAAAGAATGTGCATGGAATATAACAAGAATATTCACTTTTGCATTGGAACATATCTGGTATTTTGTCCAAATTGAATGACAATTCTTTCACTTCCTATCTTTTCTTCTTTTGACTTTATTTGTTTAGTAAGACATTCGTGATAGTTTTTGATCCACTAGCATTTCCGAATTACACACCCATATTGAAAAACCAGCAATTTAAGCTGCCCAAACAGGGGAGACGTTCTGGGGGGTTCTTTGTCTCATTAAAAACAAGTTTGTTAATTATGAACGGAAAGAATAGTTTGAACGCGGGAATTTCCTTTGTTTTTCTATAAACAAATCATTGTTTGGTACTGAAAAAGATATTCTTTTTATTTGTTGTTAAATCCCCCCAAGAGCATTCTCCATATTATAACGCTAGTATATGATAGTGATGTGGAATTACTTGAAGAAATTCTTATGATACCGTAACTAATGATGATATGTATTTTTTGGGTGTGTGGAGACTTTAACAGTAGAAACAGAGATACATTTCCAAGGATTAAATGGTAGTTTTGGCAACACTGCTGTAGATGATGAAATCAACGAAGGAAATGATTCGAAATTCGCAAGATAAAGTAAAAAATTCATATGGCAGGAAGTTTTTAAAAACCTTTGTAATTCTTTGGGGAAAAAGTATGCTGAATGGTGTTTGTGATGGAGAAAAGGGATGGTCATTTTACTTACATTTCTGATACTGGCAGTAGTTGTGAATGATTACTTTTTGGCATGTGATGACTTTTTTCCCTCTGTTTTGCATTCTTTCTTGTGAAATTCATGTGGTGGAAAGGATAAAATCTGTCACCCCTGTAGAATTTATGTATTAAAACACAGAAAAAAGAATACATCTGCCATTGGTTAAAACTGAGATCAAAGGAACATGTTTCATTGAGAGGTATAGATGGAAAGTTGACTGTGCTGAAAAATTCATTGAAGCCATGTCATCAGGATTTTCAAGCCCACTTTGAGTTGTGCAGCCAAATGATTGATGCAGCCCTAGATGAGCTCTGGAATTATTTAATGATTGTATTTGCAACACGCTGGTTTTTAAGAAAGAAAAGATTTATTTTGATGAGAGATCAGACAAAAAGAGAAATAAATGGTTTGATGAAGAATGTAAGATTGAAAGAAAAATGTGAGAATGTTACTTTCGAAGGTTGTAGAACGTTAAAAGATAAAGACAGGACCGAGTATTGTAAAGCTCGAAGAGAATACAAAAATCTCTTGGAAAAAAAAAAAGGAATATAGAAATTTGCAACTTAATGATCTGGTGTCTTCTGTAGGTAATCAATACAAGTTTTGGGAAGCAGTGCACAAAATCGTTCCCAAACGACGTGGATATATAATAATATAGTACCGATGACTGTTTTTGCATTTTAAAAATATTCTTGACAAGCAGGTTGACAATACAAACTTAGAAGAGGAGTATGACTATTCAGTTTTAAGACAAAGAAGAGAGATGGTTTAATCAGCCAATTTCGAAAGAAGAGGTTATTGGGGCATTGGGGAAATTAAAGAATTTAAAAGCAGCGGGTCCCGAAAGGTAAAAAATAGCTGAAATTTTAAAGTTTTCTAATGATCATGTTGTTATGTTTTTGGTTAGGTTGTTTAATGTTCTGTTGATAAAGGTGTAAAATCCGAACAATGGACAGAATCCATAATTTGTACATTACATAAAAAGGGAGACGTAGATGACCCGAATAAAATTTCAGGGGCATATCACTGAGCAATGTGAGCAGTAAACTTTACAGTTCAATAATTAACGTAAGACTGCAAAATGGATTGAAGAAAATAATATCACTGGTGAGTATCAGGCTGGATTTAAACAGAATTATTTAACCAATAGATCATATTTTCACACTTATGGCGTCCGTTCAAAAGCAGTTAGTGAACAATAGAAAGTTGTATGTTGCTTTCATAGATTTTGAAAAAGCTTTCGATTCCATATCAAGAAAACTAAATGTGGCCAATACTTGTTAAAAATGGAAAAAGGGGAAAATGTATGCCTGTATAAGAAGTAAGTATGATAATGTTAAAGCAAGAATAAGAAATAAAGCAGATTTGACAGATTTTATTACTTGTTCAAGAGGGGGAAAACAAGGTGATGTGTGCAGTCCCGTTTTGTTTTCTTTGTTTATTAACGAACTTGCTTTAGAAATAGTTGAAAATGGAAGGCATGGGAAAGACCTTTTCGCCTGATTTCTCTGAGTTGTTTATTTATTAAATTTTCAGATGATATTATTTGATGTCAGAAACAGTGGTTGACTACAAACTCAGTTGAAAAATTATATACACATCCAGTTACTGGAATTGACGGTGAATAAGAATAAAGTAATATTATAGTTTTCAGGAAAGGTGGTTACTTAGCTTCAAGGGAAAAATGGATATATGGTACAACAGAATTGAAAGTTGTTAACAGTTATAAGTATCAGGGATGTGCTTTTTCAACCAAACTTAGTTTTCTATACCCGCAGGGGATGATTTGGTAAGTAAAGCTAAACGAGCAAATTATAACAATTCAGAGAACATGTATAAACTTGGGAAAAATTCACCTGAACTGTTTTTTAAGCTATTTGATGCCCAAGTTCAGCCTTAGACAGTATGGTGCTGAAATATGGGCTTTGGATAAGGCGGGTTTAGAAATAGAAAAGGCGCACACATATGGTCTTAAAAAGTTCTTAGGTGTTTGATATAAGAAAAACCGAACGACTTCTTGAATGGCGATCTAGGTAGATAAACCCCATATACTTAACTCTTATGTGCGTTGCATTAAATTCTGGTTAAAGCTGACCCGTAGGGGGAACATAGATTACCATATAAGGCATATAGAATGTTAGTTGTCTTGATGAAAAGGGGAAGTATACGTGGGTTACACATGTTCGTACAACTTTAGACAAATAATGGATTTTCTTAGTTTGGGATAATCAGGGTGTAGAGTCGTTTCAATGTTCATTAAAGAATTTAGACAGAGAATAACTGATTGCAGTGGCAGGAATGGGACAAACATACGCAAACAAGTGAGAGATACAGTTTTTACAGAGCGTTTAAAAATAGTTATCTAAGGGAGCCCTATGTGTCTATGAATATAAACAAATTTGTAAAGAATGCCCCCAAGTAAATTTAGATTTGGAGTTTCACCTATATTGACACATTCTTTAAGGTAAACAAGAACAACTGAGTCACAGAGTTAAAGTCCAATATGTTCATCTGCTGAGGAAGATGAGATCCATTTGTCTTTATGTGTCCAGCTTACAGTGATTTAAGAAAAGAATTCATTCCAAAAAAAATACTAACATTAAACCATGTATGTTCAGGTTGTGTCTTTTACTTTCATCGTCTAACATTGTAACGATGCGAAACTTGTCATTGTACTTTTATAAAGCCTTTGCTAGACGTGCTGTTATCATTAGCTAGATGCTATTATTTTGCATTGTACTGGTAGACATGTATTTATACTGTGTGATTATCGTTTGTAATTGTATTTTGATTGAGGCCCCATCAGAATGGGCCAATGGCCTTCTGATTAAAGCATTCATTCATTCATTCATTCATTCATTCATTCATTCTCTCTCTCTCTCTCTCTCTCTCTCTCTCCCAGCACCTCTCCTTATACCTTTCCCCTCTCTTTCTCTGTCTTATCCTATATTTTCTGTAATTTCCTCAAATGCTGAAATTAAAGATTCTTTCTTGTGGTTACCATTTCCAGGTCTATATTTGGAAGGTTTTCTGGAAAGTAAAAAAAGGGACAAAATTCAAGTGAGAGACAGACAGATCAGGACAGGAGGGGATGAATGAAGGGGAAACATAAGGAAAAGGCGTGAGGTTTTACAGCTGAAAGAGGTTAGGGCGGCGGAGAAGTAGGAGAGAGAGATGAAAGGAATATACGATTACGACAGAAAGTGCATGTGTGATTTCCGCTCCCAGCTACTTTTTGTTGCTCTCTTTGGCTTCGTCTCTCTCT
>CM031620.1:65292759-65297759 GCA_018398815.1 Conus ventricosus | reverse complement strand
GGTTACAAAAGTATTTAGTTATCTTTTCCCCTTCTGCAGCCCATCTCACTTTGCTTCTTACTAATATTCCTTGTATTTTTGATTTCCTCAATGCTACAAGATCTTCTCTTTTATTATGTAGTTGATGCTGTTCTTCAATTGTTTTGCTAAGTTTGTTTTCTATGATTGATATTTCTTCTTCTAATTTCTTTTCTGCCTGTGCGTTTTCTTTTTTCTTTCTTGCACTCTATTCCATTGACGCTTTTCTTATTTCCATAAACAAAGTGTCTAAGAACAACTGATCTGAAATAGTAAAACAAAGGTTTTCTAAAGGAATATTATCAATTTCTTTTCTTTCGTATATTAATGCAGCATATTGTTCTTTTGTATTTTTGATAGTTTCATTAACAAGATCCACATATCTTTCATCTCTTAGCAGTGATGCATTAAACTTCCAAAAATTTCTTGATTTTGTGTCCTCGCTAAAATCTAATGTTATTGAGATGCGAGAATGATCACTTCTATAACCAATGTTTACATCAGCATCACGTACATTGGAAATTAAGTTTTCTGAGATAAGAAAAAGTCTAGTCTAGCTTGTTGTGGTAGATTTGGTCTTCTCCATGTGTATCTTAGTGTTTCTGGATTGATTTCTCTCCATACATCTATTAATTCCATTTCATTTGACAATTCTATCACCTTTTCTTGAGCTCGTGTGTTATTGTTATGTTTATAATTGTAATAGTCTAATGCTGGATTTAAACTAAGTTCCAGTCCCCTCCAAATATGATTCCGTCGTAAGTCAGTTGTTGAACTTTACTTTGTAATCTGTGTAAAATTGGGGAGTGTCAGTGTTTGGACCATAAACGTTTACAAGGGCTAATTCTTTTTCCATAGTACGAATAATAATGATAATGTAATTACCCTCTGTGTCCTTAATAACTTTTTTCACCTTGAAATCAAAATTGTTATTAAATAATATTGCAACCCCCTTGATTGTGACGTATATGAAGCGAAATAATCATATCCCCATTCGGCTCTTACTTGTTTCTCTAGCTTTTGTGTGAAATGAGTGTCTTGTAAATAGTATATAGAGTTTTGTTTCTGTCTAAGAAATTGGAAAACATCCCTTCTTTTCTGAAAATTTCCAAGGCCTTGTACATTCGCTGAGGCTATTGAGAGACTACTCATTTAATAATTATCATTGTGAGTAACACTTTCCCCATATGTCTTAGCAAACCCTGTTCTGTTTTATATTGTATTGAAACGAAAAACTCAAACATGTGAACAAGTAACATACAAAACATGACGAATTAACATTCAATGTAACACACAAAAACCCAAAAAGATTATTTCAGACGGTGACTACAGGCCTTGCTTCGGCGCAGCTTGTATGTCATTCTTACAACAACAAAACTGTTGCTTTCAAATACTGCAGGGAGCAGTCAACCTCTTCTAGAAAAAAGAACCACGAATAATATCCAGTAAAAGGACAGAAATGTGCGTCTAATTAACTATGTACCCAAGATTACAAATTATTTAAATTTCCTAAACTTCAAAAACACTCTTATCTTTTACCCTTTCACACAGCAATGTTTGCACATACATATACTGGCACTCTTATTCTTAGATACCACTCAGCTCTCCAGAAAAAGAACCATGGTTGAATAAAAGACAACAACAACAAAATGTGCACCCTCTTAAACATAACACCCAAGACTACAAACTATTTACATTTCCTAAACCTCAAAACCTCCTTATTTTTACCCTTTCACTCAACAATGTTTACACATACATCTGCTAGTACTCTCATTCCTAAACATATTTTACTCTCCAGAAAAAAATGCGATCATTCATCAAAAGATAACTGCGAGGCTTCTTAAACATGCACTCCACAGTAAAAACCATTTACAGATCTTAGGCCACAAAAATACACACACACACACACACACACACACACACACACACACACACACACACACACACACACACACACACACACTCACTCACGCGCTCGCACACACACACACACACACACACACACACACACACACGCACGCTCGCACGCACGCTCGCACGCACGCACGCACACACACACTTACATACGCACTTACTTACACACACACACTCACGCGCGCGCACGCATTTACACACACACACGCATGCAGGCAGGCATTCGCGCACGCACACACATAATCCCACGTGCAAGGCACCTACACCGGTTCATGGACAGTCTTTTGCTCATTTAACCCTAGTGACTGAAGAATATTGGCTTCCTTACATTGGCAGAAAAACAAAAATAAAAAACAATGTGTATGCACTCACGAAATCATTAAATAATCAGCAAGCAAATACATCAGTCTGCAGTTCAAATCAAAGCGAAAAAATTTCAAGGACACTCAGATTAGATTGATGGGTAGGGAACACGGAGGTCAACTGCAAATAGTTTTTTATCTCCACTTGATTTGAATGTTACACATACACACCAAAAACAAGGTATACACGTATAAATACGCAAATACGATAGTGCAACAGTAAATATTCAGGTAAGAAAAAAAAGAAAGTCCGCATACACATTTTATTACATTCAAGCATACACACAGACATGTACGCCGGCTTATATAACCAAACATATCACCCGTGTGCAAAGACATAACGTGCGCTTCAGATGGACATGCCACAGACAGACCCACTTTCGAGGAAGCAGACGAGTGTGTAAGGCCAGGTCTAAAAGAGGCGAGGGACTCGGTAACAGAGCTTGTCAGGAAGTCCGTTTCAGATCGTTGAGGACGAGCACGGCCGTTTCCCTAGGTCTCCACGTTGTCTGGAGGATGCAGGGGCACCAGAGGATTGTTATTTCGTCCACAGATACGTCCAGAGCTGTTTTTCGGGTGGGCCCTGGAAAAACTTTCCGTGAGTTGCATCTGCCTGGTCCTCACACGACTTCGGGTACAGGGGCCATAGCCTGGGGACCGACCCTCAGTTTCATTGACAAGGGACACTTGAGAGGGCTGAGGGTTCTTCAGCGCACCAGCACCGTCACTCTCGCTGCAGCTGTTGTCTCCATACAGTCAAAGGAATGGCACTCCACGTCGGCTGGCGGGTCCACAGAGGAGACTTTCTGTTTAAGCAGAGTCAGGCTATCGTCCTGTACGTCTGCTGGGATCGATGTGGGACTCTGAAGATCCTCTGACGCACTGACAGGAACTCCTACCTGGCGCACGTCGTTGCAGCCCGTAGTTACGCCAGGACTTGACGCCTCCCCATGGGAAGGTGGACCAGGTCTTAAGTCACGGCAGTATGTGTGGGCCTCAGGGTGGTTGCTTTGGCTCTGGATTCGCTCAGGACGTGCGGGGGTCAGTCCTCTATTCCTGGGTGTACTGGTTCTGGGCAGGGTGGGAAACTCATGCATGCTGCACAGAGGAGGGGGAGCGAGCGGAAGCACACGGCAGAGGGGAACGGGTGGAAGCGATGGAGGTGTGGACAACAGGCACGTCACCGTTGATAACAAGGTGCCCCAGCTGCGTCCCGGACCCAAACACCGACCGGCGCTGGCCGTCACGCCGGCTGCCACATCCCCGTGCTGCCCCGAAACGGGGAGATCCCTGTTCCCGGAAACACAGGCGACCATTTCAAAAATACGCCGTCTTGCCCTGTGATCGCTGTCGACGCAGCTCCCCTGCTGACGGACTGTCAGATCACCAGCCACGCGGATACCCAAGGTGTCCGACATGTCCTTTCTGCAGTCGCTCTCATGTAGGATGGAAATCTTGTCACTCCAGCTACGCAATCGCGCGACAAGAGTTCGAGGTCGAGAGAGAGAGAGAGAGAGAGAGAGAGAGAGAGAGAGAGAGAGAGAGAGAGGAGAGAGAGAGAGAGAGAGAAACAGACAGACAGACAGACAAACAGACAGATAGACAGACACACAGGGATATGTCACTGTGAAACCTTACTGTTCCATCCGCAAGAGAGGAACGGACTCTGCAAGCAGGAATCAATGGGCTCTACGAATGAGATCGATGTGTGTTCCCTCAGACAGGAGTTGTGGTCTCTGTGTATGACTAAGATATACATTTACTGTCTGGGCCGTTTACATTGGTGGGATTTTTTCTGCCCATGACTGACTTCATCCCACACTGGAAAGACTGGAACTACACAGTTGAGTTTCATCAACTTTGGATGCCTGTCTGGGGGTGCTTCCAACACTGCAGGTGCCTGCATCTCTCGAGCGTGATGGACACGATGATAATTATATGATGGACGTAACGTGGGTTACAGCCCTGTTGTGTAGTCTCAAAACAGAAATGAACCTTATGGCGTCAGCTCTTCATCACCATCGTCCTTATCGATAAGCATAGAAAACAGATTCTGTGGCCCTTCCTGCCCTTCCTGCCCTGTTCTCATGATGACCTGACTTTCCATTTCCTCTTCACATCTGTGCACTTGACAAGTTTGGTGTGGAGGTGGCCGATATGGCCACTTCATGTGGACTGTCATGACAAGTACCTAGGGGCGCTCTCCAGAGGGCCCACTTACACTGACTCTGCGTCTAAGCAAACTATTGTCATCAGTAGGGGGTTAGTAGTGTTGTCCTGCGTGCGTTTGACCAGCTGAACAAAACAGCACTGAACACAACCAAAGTGACTCTGCAGCAGTGCAGTGTAGATTGTCTGTGGTTAACAGTCTCATGATTGTGCTATGGTTAACAGTCTCATGATTGTCCTGTGGTTAACAGTCTCATGATTGTCCTGTGGTTAACAGTCTCATGATTGTCCTGTGGTTAATCTGTTTTTTTATGCTTATCGATAAGGACGATGGTGATGAAGAGCTGACGCCATAAGGTTCATTTCTGTTTTGAGACTACACAACAGGGCTGTAACCCACGTTTACGTCCATCATAAAAATTATCATCGTGTCCATCACGCTCGAGAGATGCAGGCACCTCAGTGTTGAAGCACCCCAGACAGGCATCAAAGTTGATGGAACTCAATGTGTAGTTCAGTCTTTCCATGTGGATGAAG
>CM031620.1:65276445-65291759 GCA_018398815.1 Conus ventricosus | reverse complement strand
TGTGGACAGGGACCTGGATGACATGTCACATGGTGAGCCAGGCAAGAATGTGGACAGGGAGCCTGGATGAGCAATGTCACGGGGTGAGCCAGGCATGAATGTGGACAGGGAGCCTGGATGAGCAATGTCACGGGGTGAGCCAGGCATGAATGTGGACAGGTGCCTGGATGAGCAATGTCAACGGGGTGAGCCAGGAAATAAATGTGGACAGGGAGCCTGGATGAGCATGTCACGGGGTGAGCCAGGCATGAATGTGGACAGGAGCCTGGGTGAGCATGTCACGGGGTGAGCCAGGCAATGAATGTGGACAGGGAGCCTGGATGAGCAATGTCACGGGGTGAGCCAGGCATGAATGTGGACAGGGAGCCTGGATGAGCCTCGGAAAGGCATGCTACTGGAAAGGCATGGAAGATAATACAGAAAAATAAACAATAATTAAATAAATACATAAATTAATAAACAAATGAAAATTCAAAATGCTAGTAATGAAATTGGAAAAAAAAACCGGGATTGTCTTTAGAACAGACTGTATCTTTCCATCGAGTTTTATTATGAATTAGTTCATTGTTTCTGCGTCATAGAAAGAGTAACCATTTGCTGACAACCCCCCCCCCCCCCCCGCCTCCCCCCCCCCCCCACGCCTCCCCATCCCCCCCCCCCCTCCCCACGCCTCCCCATCCCCCCCCCCCCCCTCCCCTTGGATCTATCGTTCATTTGACGGTTCTTGGGCCACATTAGATTTTCACGAACTTTGCACCGATCTAAACTTTGTTCAGTAGTTTGTGCATGACCCTGATGACAGACATACAAAGTTTGTGCATGACCCTGATGACAGACATACAAAGTTTGTGCATGACCCTGATGACAGACATACAAAGTGTGTGCATGACCTGATGACAGACATACAAAGTTTGTGCATGACCCTAATGACAGACATACAAAGTTTGTGCATGACCCCTGATGACAGACATACAAAGTTTGTGCATGACCTGATGACAGACATACAAAGTTTGTGCATGACCCTAATGACAGACATACAAAGTTTGTGCATGACCCTAATGACAGACATACAAAGTTTGTGCATACCCTAATGACAGACATACAAAGTTTGTGCATGACCCTAATGACAGACATACAAAGTTTGTGCATGACCCTAATGACAGACATACAAAGTTTGTGCATGACCCTAATGACAGACATACAAAGTTTGTGCATGACCCCGATGACAGACATACAAAGTTTGTGCATGACCCTGATGACAGACATACAAAGTTTGTACATAACCCTGATGACAGACATACAAAGTTTGTGCATGACCCTGATGACAGACATACAAAGTTTGTGCATGACCCTAATGACAGACGTACAAAGTTTGTGCATGACCCTAATGACAGACATACAAACAAACAAAACAAATGGAAGCGGTCAACACATGACCTCTTTCCTGAAGGTTATGATGGTGCAGTAACGGACATGACACAGCGAAACATGACTGGTGTGGAAAACATCGTCAGTGCACATGACGTCAGCGACATGCAGTAACGTCACACAGAGACACACCTTGTAACAGCACCGAGAAATAATGGCTTGCTTTCAGAAGAAGTGGGTGGAAATGATGGCACTATCACCGTTTCAGGCAAGGAGAGAGACAGCTTTAGCAACAGCACTGGCTTGAATGTAGTTCTCTGAACACATCACTGGCAAACTGCAATAATGCTCATACTCTGTCCATGTCAGTGTATTTTTCCTGCACTCATGATTTAAATAGCATCTTGTACTTTGGACATTCTGGGGAGTGCCTCGGTACTGTAAAAAGGCATATGATGATCAGTTGACGTCAGTGAACACTGCCTCAGTACTGTAAAAAGGCATATGATGATCAGTTTGACGTCAGTGAACACTGCCTCAGTACTGTAAAAAGGCATATGATGATCATTTGACGTCAGTGAACACTGCCTCAGTACTGTAAAAAGGCATATATGATCAGTTGACGTCAGTGAACACTGCCTCAGTACTGTAAAAAGGCATATGATGATCATTGACGTCAGTGAACACTGCCTCAGTACTGTAAAAAGGCATATGATGATCAGTTGACGTCAGTGAACACTGCTTCCGTGCGTAAGATCTGCCGACAATGGTGAAGACTACTCGATATGTATTTTGATCAAAGCTGATTCTTATCATATGAGGTCACAGTAGGTATCTCATTTGTAAGTTTTTGCTTGAGATTTCCTCAGTAAACTGCAGCTGAAAGTTTCCCGAGCTAGTCACGTTTCACAGTGTTCAAATAGCTGATTCTTTTACAATAACTATGCAGGATCATTGAAAACCCAGCTGCATCAGATATCAGTGTAGCAGGCACAGTCAGTCCCCCATGCACCAGATGTCAGTGCAACAGGCACAGTCAGTCCCCCATGCACCAGATGTCAGTGTAGCAGACACAGTCAGTCCCCCATGCACCAGATGTCAGTGTAGCAGACACAGTCAGTCCCCCATGCACAGATGTCAATGTAACAGGCACAGTCAGTCCCCCATGCACCAGATGTCAGTGCAACAGGCACAGTCAGTCCCCCATGCACCAGATGTCAGTGTAGTAGGCACAGTCAGTCCCCATGCACCAGATGTCAGTGTAGCAGACACAGTCAGTCCCCCCCCCCCATGCACCAGATGTCAATGGAGCAGGCACAGTCAGTCCCCCCCCCCCCCCATGCACCAGATGTCAGTGTAGCAGACACAGTCAGTCCCCCCAAGTGCACCAGATGTCAATGGAGCAGGCACAGTCAGTCCCCCCCCCCCCCATGCACCAGATGTCAGTGGAGCAGACACAGTCAGTCCCCCCCCCCCCCCATGCACCAGATGTCAGTGGAGCAGACACAGTCAGTCCCCCCCCCCATGCACCAGATGTCAATGGAGCAGGCACAGTCAGTCCCCCCCCTCCATGCACCAGATGTCAGTGTAGCAGACACAGTCAGTCCCCCCCCCATGCACCAGATGTCAATGGAGCAGGCACAGTCAGTCCCCCCCCCCCCCCCCCCCCCCCCCCCATGCACCAGATGTCATGGAGCAGACACAGTCAGTCCCCCCCCCCCCCCACTGCACCAGATGTCAATGGAGCAGCACAGTCAGTCCCCCCCCCATGCACCAGATGTCAATGGAGCACGGCACAGTCAGTCCCCCCCCCTCCATGCACCAGATGTCAGTGTGAGCAGACACAGTCAGTCCCCCCCCCCCCCCCCATGCACCAGATGTCAGTGGAGCAGGCACAGTCAGTCCCCATGCACCAGATGTCAATGCAGCAGGCACAGTCAGTCCCCCGTGCACCAGTGTCAATGCGCAGGCACAGTCAGTCCCCCATGCACCAGTGTCAGTGTAGCAGGCACAGTCAGTCCCCCATGCACCAGATGTCAATGCAGCAGGCACAGTCAGTCCCCCATGCACCAGATGTCAATTCAGCAGGCACAGTCAGTCCCCCATGCACCAGATGTCAATGCAGCAGGCACAGTCAGTCCCCCCCCCCCCCCATGCACCAGATGTCAATTGCAGCAGGCACAGTCAGTCCCCATGCACCAGATGTCAATGCACCAGGCACAGTCAGTCCCCCATGCCTCCCTCAGTCATGGCATGACAGCCAGCAGCTCGTGATACAGGTCTCGTAACGCTACATATACAAAGCAAACGTTGTAAACGGTTCTGCCTGTGTGCTAAAATGTGTTTGTTGACTGGACATATTCCGTGATCTTGTTGACTGACATGTTCGTAATCAATATCTTGTTGACCGACATGTTCCGTGGATCAAAATCTTGAACTGACTGTCAAGGGTAAAAGACCCTGTCAGGGGAATGAGGCAGGAACAGACAAAGAGTAAAGCGGCACAACACTCAACCACTCACTACCTCCAGACCACTCCAGGAATTACGGAACAAATTAACTTTATTAAATTTTAAATACGCAAATTTACTCAAACATAATAAACACCTCAATCACCCGCACATACACTCCATTTATGAGTATGGGGGTCACCTGTCAAAGAAGAGGGGGAAAGACAGGAAAAAAAAACAACACAAAAAAGACCCAAAGTATAGACCCTATCAGGAGCTAACTATCGCTAAGGGACAAAATACCCGATATATGGGAACTTCGAAAAAAAAAAACACCCCCCCCGGATCTCACTGACCCCCCGCCTTTAACCATTTTAAAATTTCCCCCCCCGCCCCAAAGGGAATAGAAGGGAGAAAAAAAAACCAAATTTACAACCAACGGGCCAAAACGGGATACTTTAAAATCCCCACTAGCTTTCGCACAAAAAACCCCAACACCCCATACACCAAACCCCACTTCCCAAAAAACTTTGGGGTTGGGGACTGCTGTCCAAGAGTGTTCCCTTTTTAAAAATCCTAAAGCATTTCTGGATGTGTCCTCCTGTCGGAAGACTCCCTCCTGCGCCGGATTTCCCGCACCCCTCGGGTTTCGGCCCCGGAAATTCCCCCCCTCGGGAACTCTCCAGGTCCCCCAATTTTCACCCAACTGGGGCCCCCTTTCTCCACTCAAAAAGAAGTAACGAAAAAAACAAGAAACGCCCTGCGGCGGATGTCGTTCTCGCCGAAAATCATGTTGATTGTGGATTTGTGGGTAAATGCGGGCATGTGTGGATGTTTTCGTACAATTCAAAGAAAAAATAAACTTTTTTTAACCACTTTTTCTTTTTTCCCTTTTGGTTCCTTATTTTCCTTTACTTTTAATTTTTAAAATTTTCCCAATTTCACTTTATATTCTCTTTCATATTACAAATTGAAATTTTGCAGTAAACACTTGGAAGTTCCATTACTTTTTTAATTAATACCAAAATAAAATTTCCCAAAACCCTCACCATTCTTCCTTTTATTTTTAAAAATATTTCTTTAAAAAAAAAAACAAAAAAAGGGAAAAAACCACAGAGAAAAAACAAAAAAGGGGACAAGGAGGGGAAAACCAAGGGCGGGAGCCCAATCGGAAATTTCCGTTTGTCGATAAATGTTAGTCGGCGGAAAACTCGTTCCTTTCCCGGCCGACTTGATGTTAAAAAAAAAAAAATAAATAAAATAAATAAAAAAAAATAATTTGTTCAATCCTTGAAGTACCCGTTCGGGAAAATTCCTGATTTCCAACATTTACCCTTTTTGGGAACGACTCCACTTTTAAAACCAGTTATATTTGTCAAAAATACAAGTAGCCCCAAAAAAACCGGCCATTGCTTAAAAATCCAATTTAAAAAATAAATGCCCTAAATTGTCACTTAAATTTTTTACGAAACAAACCAAATAAATCCCAAATCCCATTTTGGGCCCGTAAAAAATTTTTTAAAAACCCAACGAAATTAAAACCCCAACTTATTACTATAAAATTTTACCAAAAACGGGGGGTGAAGAAGAAAAAAATTTGGCAAGTTTCACCAAGGAAGGGCCCAAAGCCCCAGAAAATTTACGCCACCCCCAACGAAGAGGTGAGGGGGTTGGAAGACTTGAAAAAAAAGGGGGGTTGTTGGTAAAGGGGGTTTGGGAGATCCTTTTCAAAGTTCAGTGGACTCCCTTCCGCCAGCAAAAGGGTTTCCGGGCCCCCTTTTTTCCGCTGCCCTCCACGAGGGGAAAGGGGGAAAAAAAGAAATTTTGGGCCCTCCCAAACGGGAGGACTTTGGCCCCTCTTCCCCGGCAAAGAAAAAAGAAAAGAATGAGGCCAAAACACGGGCCCCATAGCCCCAAAAGGCCCCTTCCCCCCCACAAAAAACACCTACAAAAATTCACCCCCCTAAGCAAAACAGCACACTTTATGCACAAAACACGGCAAGACATTTTAAACCCGTTATTGAAATAAACAGCACCCACCCCCTTTTCCCCCGGGTTCTCCGTTTTCCCTTCTCACACTACCCCTATGTGGGGGTTTTTCTGGGGGTTGCTTGATCCACACGGGGGGGTTTGCACAACGGGAATGCGACAGAGGAGCTACCCCCTCCTTCTACACCCCCATCTAAGTAAAAAGCCGCTTTTAACTTCTGAAACGCCGGGCCCTTTTAAAACTCAAGGAAAAAATAAAATTTTAGGGTTTCCCCCCGTAAACTTTCCCCCCCAACCAAAAAAAAAGCTTGTGAAAATTGAGGACAGCTTGATGAAACCCCCCCCAAACGGAAGGGTTTTAAATATAAATTTCCAATTGGCAAAATTAAAAAAAAATTTCATCCTTAAACTTTAGAAAGTTTCCTTGAATGGGTGCACACAAGGGGGGTTTTTCTCTTTATACACGCCTCCACACCCCTTTTAAAAAAAAAATTATACACGGCACTCCCTTTTTCCACAAAAAGGGTTGGTACTCCGGGGAAAAAATTAAAGCTTTGGGATCGGGTAGTCAGCTTCCACTTTTGGCAGCGTCCGGGGAAAATTGTGAAAAGGGGAAAGAAAGATTTCTGCAACTCAAGTGCCCACCCCAAAAAAGGCTTCGGTTGCCCGGCCCGGGAATGCAAATGTAGATACGCAAGGGGATGGTGATCCGTTGGAAAACCCAAATTTTCTCCCCCCGTAAAGTAAGGGTAGAATCGGCGTGTGGCCCCCCCTGAAAGGACTTACCTGCTGATTTGTGGTAATTTTTTTTCCCGCTCCCATTTGTTTCTTACTTGCAAAGGGCGAGGGCAACAATCCTTTCCCTTGATCCTGCAAGGGGCCTCCCCCCAAACCCAGTGCGGACGTATCTTTTTCTGGTACAAAAGGGCCCTTTCTCAGGGTTGGCCAACTGCAGGAGGGTTTGTTGGAGTTTCGCCCCCGGGAGTTTCTCGAATCCCAAATACGCCCTTTAACCTTCCCCAACTCGCTTTTTCCGGCTTTCGGCTCCTTTTTTGGTCCGCCCAAGGGGTTTTTTCCCACTTCGCGAAAGGGGAAATTTTAAATTTTTAGGGGTAGTAGCCTACGGGGACCCAGAACGAACGCAATCCCTTCGGGGTCCCCCCGGGGGTTTTTGGGCTTCTTAATTCCTTTAAAATTTGTCGCTTTGGGGAGCCATGATCCTTGCCCCACGACGTGCCCCAAAAAGGAAATTTCTTTTCCCCCCTTTTCCGACCCCCGTAGGGAGGGGGCCGGGCCAAAGCTGTCCCTGTCGCGGACGCTAAAAAATTTTCATCCTGAGCACTTCCAGTGTCTCCCCCACTTCGGGGGCCCCAATTTTAATATTTTCATCAAAAATTTTGGGTTGACATTCTCTCTGAAATGGTTCAAGCACGAGTCTCTTTTCCTGTTTAAAGACGGTCCTCAGTCTTAAACCCCCAAAGGGGCAAAACTTTAAAACAAAATTTTGGCCCCTTCGGGGGTAGTAAGGCAGTCTTGTTCTGTCGGTGGGGTTCCATCGGTATTTGCCTTATTTTTGCTAAATAAAGCTTTGAAAAATTTACTGCGCCTTTAAGCCAATGGGCAAAGGGGCCCCTGTCAACTTTTGGGAAATGGGTTTCAGCGTCGAATTTAAAACACATTTAGTCGACGAAAGTCCCAAAAAACCCTTCATTTTCCATCTGGTTTCTTGATAAAGAATGGGTGGGAAAGAAAGGCCCGAAATAAAAACGCTCAATCCCCCCCAAGGCTGCATATCCTGTTTTTCCCAAGTCTTGGGGTTTTTTCTGTTTGAGAGTGGGGAAAGGGGTTTTTGTCGCACCCGGAGGGTTTTCTTCTTAAAGGGAGCACTAGAGAACGGGGTACCTAATTTGCCCCTTAAGGGTCATCTAAAGGAACATCTTAAAAATTCCTACAAAGGGGGCTCGCACTTTTTCCCCCCTTTGTCCCAAAAAAGTCCTTAAAAAAAACTTTACGTTTTCCCGGGGGTTTCCCTGGTTTCGGGGTTGTAACACATGAGATGTAAAAACTTTAACAGGAGGCATCCCCTTTTGGGTTCTCTTCGTTTGATTTCTGGTGAAAAAACCTGCGCTGCGGTTTCTCTTTTTTTAACTTTTTAAACCAATTTTGGCATGTTTGAGTTCTCCTTTCCCCCTGTATGCCCCCAAAATTTTTGCCCAAATTCGCCGACACGCTTTCCGATCTTGAATGGCCCTTCCCAAAGAAAGTTGAAAATTTTTGGTGAGGCAGGGGAAGAAACAAAAAGGTTTTCACCCTCTGGTCGAACCATCTCGGCGGGTTTTTTTGGTCATAAAAAAAAATTTTTTACCGTTCTGGGGCATAATGAAAAGTTTTCCTGTGGGGCTAACTCGCAGGGGGAAGAAATTTTTTCCCTTTTGAGCCCCAAAAATACTCAATTGGCCCTGGGTTCATCTGTTGGCCTCAGGGGTTCCATGGTCCCCCCAATATCCCAAAGGGGTCCTTTGCTGTTGGGCCCATAGGGGAAACCCTCAAAGGGGAGAAAACCCCCAGGCTCCCCTTGGGGAAATTTCCCTCTTACGCAAACGTCACCCGGGGAAATGAAGCGACCCCCAATTCGGGGTTTGTTTTGCGCCATTTTTCGTTGCATTTCCCTTGGATTTTCCCTTTTTAAAATTCTCCACAACCCCCATTGCCCTGAGCAGGTTATGGCTTTGGGTTTCCCGCTGAATCTAAAGGGAGTTTAAAACACTTCAGACTTTGGTTTCTGAAAGAAATTGGGTCCCTGATCTAAAATTAAACCTTTTTGGGGAATCCCCGTCCTCGCCACTTTTCCCACAAGGGCTTCAGCCCGGGTCATGCACCCACCCCTCTTGAGTGGAACGGCCTTGGATAGCGATTTTGCAAAAATCCACCTTTGGGCCCGGGATCGATGCCCCCGTTTCTGAAGGGGAAATTTTAATGGGGCCAACAAGGTCACCGACCTTGTGAAGGGCGTTTCCAATCGGGGGGAACTTTTCCCAGGGGCCTTGGAAATCCCCCCCGGGGAAAAGTCCTTTGAAAAGATCACAAGTTCGACAAAACTTCCTGAAATTTTGGAGATATTCCGGGCCCATTTGAAGTGGGTTTTGGGTTTTTTTCCAGTGTACGCTTGTCCCTTTGGGAGGGTTCCTGCCATAGGCTTTGGTGTTTTCCAAAGGGGGGTAGAACTGTCCCTTCGTAACGCTTTAGGCCCCACCAGCTGGGTTCCCGGGTCTTTGTTCGCGTTTTGCAAACTGTTTTGGGTACCCTTCCTTGTCGCTTGATGAACGACACTAAACCCCATTCTTCTTGCCCTTGGGGGGTTTTCCCCTACCATACCCCGAATGGTTTTGTTGTAGGATCCTTCCCTGAAGACTTCCCCCCCCCAGTTGCTGGATCCAACGTCCCTTTGTATGCTGGGGAAAAAGGGTTTCAGGAGGCTTAAAAAGCCTTTTTTTTCCTTTGCGTTTGTGAACGCGTTTGTGGCGCCAAAAATTATTCGGGGCAACTCGACGGGAAATGTCCTGGGGGGCGGCATCCTAAAAACTTCCCGGGTTTTCCCCCAATCAAAAGGGGAATATGCGGGCTGCCTTTAATGCACTCCCCATCCCTTTCCTCGAAGTAGGGTTGTGGAAAAAAATCCCCCAGGACTTTCACTTTTTCCCCTTTGGGGGAAAGTTTTCGTCCCCGATACCTGACATTCTTTTCCCACGTGGCGCCTAGGGGGTCCCAACTTTCGTGCGTATTTTGGGGGGCCCGTGGCCCCAGTGTCACAAATGGCTTCAATGGCTTTGCCGCACCCCAAGGGGGAAAACTTTCGGGCAGGGGGTGTAGTGATCTCACTCTCCCCAAAAAGGGGCCCCTTTTTGTGTGGGTAAATGTTTTGGAAAAGTGGTCGCTTGGGGCAGTCCTTCACGATGGGGTTTGGGGTTTCCCGCAAAGTTGCACTTCCTAAGGGCGTTTTTTCGCATTTTCCCTTTTGGGGGAAGTTGCACTACTCTCAGGCTGAGAGGGGTTGGGCCAGTGTTTGGGTTTTCCCTTTTCCTGTTTCCTTGCTTGTCCCCGGTACGCTGGTCAAAATAACGCCGGGCATCCGCGAAAACTTCGGCAAATTTCCCATGGCCCGTTTTTAAAGACTTGGGGGGCCTCTCCCTTTTTTGCACTGAAGTCAGGTGAAACAGGTTATGAGTTGTTCCAGCCCGGAAACAATCTTTTATTAACCCCTTCCAGTTTTTCCCAAACCCAAAAGTTAACACTCTTTACATTTTGGCTCCCAACTGTTGGGAAAAATTTATCTGCCCATCTTCTTTTTGGAACGGAACTGCCCCCTTTTGATTTTTGTAGTCAGGGGCATTTTCCCCGCGCAAAGCAGCCTTTAAATTTTTTCGTAATTTGGGTTTTTTGTGGAATGTTGATGAAGGTTCCTTGGGGGGTTTTCCTGTTTAAGTTTCCACAAGATTTTAATGCCCTTTTGTTCATTACCAAGTGGAAACTCTCTCCAAGGGTTCAAAAAAAGTTCAAGGAAAAGGGACAAAGGATTTTTCCCTTTCCCCGTAGATAGGCATGTGTAGCTTTGGGGGGTGGTAAGCGCCCGGGGCCCGTTAATTTGGTTCCCCCCGGCCTTTGGCGGGATTCCCTTTAACATCAGGTTTTTTTTAAAGTAGTTTCCTCCCCCGGGAAATTTAACCCCCAAATTTCTCCAGCACTTCTGTCCTTAGGGGGATTCCTTTCCTCCCATCTTTTTCTTGGAAATCCTGTCCCTGGGTTTTTTGAAACTCTTTTTTGCTTTTTCTTGAAAACCCCCGCCCTCTGTTCTCGTCTTGTCGCTTTTCCTCCAAACTCTTGTTTGCCTTTTTTGGGGTTTCCCCTCTTTTTCTTTCCAACCGTTTTCTCTTCCCTCTCCAATTTTTCCCTTTTATTTTTTCTTTTTTCTTTTCCCTTTGGGTTCTCTTTTTTTCCTTTTCCCCTTTTTTCCTTGGCTTCTCTTTCTTCCCTCCTTTTTCCTTTTTCCCCTCTTTCCTTGGCTTCTTTTCTTTTCCCTTTTTCCCCTCTTTCCTTGGCTTCTCTTTCTTCCTTTTTCCCCTCTTTCCTTGGCTTCTTTTCTTCCTTCCCCTTTCCTTTTTCCCCTCTTTTCCCTTTGGGTTCTCTTTTTTTTTCTCAAGGGTTTTTATCTGGAAAAAAAGGGTCCTTTGGGTTTGGGGACCGAAATATAAGGGGGGTTGGGAAAACCCCCGGTAAGTGGTCCCCCCTGGAGGGGACCCCTTTGGGGGTCGGGGATCCCCAAGGGAGAAAGGGGGGTGGGTACCACCATTGGGGGGGGGGGGGGGGCCCAACTCCCTGGGGGGGGAGATGGCCTACACACTGAAGGGGGAAACAAAGAGGCCGGTGAACCCCGCCCCGACGGGAAAAGGGCAACTTGTGTAGTTGTTTTCCCCAATTTTACCTGGTGTAGTTGGGGAGTAGGCCCCACTTGTCCTGGAACAATTTCCCGTCCCTTTTTTTTCCCGGGAAAACTGGTGAGGTAACGACTTTTTCCGGGGCCATTGTGAAAATTTTTTTTGCCCCTTTCTAATAACCCGATTTAAAAAAAAAATGTCCCAAAAATTTTACACCTTTTTCACCTCTAACAAATTTAAATTCCACTCTCTTTTGTCAGAGTATTTGAATATTTTCCCCGTCACCCCCAATGTGACCAAAAAGGGCTAAGGGTTTAACCCGTGACTGGATTTCAACACAAAACAAAAAACTAAAACCCCTTGGGCCTTGCCAATGAGAAATTCCAAAAAGAAGGGAATGTATTTGTTACTCACAAACCCGAATGTCTGGCCAAATTGGAAAACAAAATTTTAGTTTATTCCCCCTGATGGGTCCCCGCCCCGCCAAATAACCTTAAGTTCCCGCAATAACAAAAAGTTTCCCCAAACCCCCTTTTTTGCTCCGAAATGTTAGCCCCCCAAGGGGAAAAGTTCACTCAAAAGTGGGCCAAAACCCTCTTTTACCACGGAAAAGGGGAATTTACCCAGATTGACAAATCAACGGCTGACCCTCAATGTGGCACAAGCCCCCCGTTGAAAAAGATTTCCCTTTTTCTCGACAAATGTTAGGATGCTTTAAAGGGGGGGTTTTTCTGAAAAATCGCTTAAACCCGTCAAAACAGAATCTGCTAACCGTGACGTTAGGGGAAAAAAACGGACCTCGCTTTTAAACAAAAAAACGAGGAGCTTGAAGTAAAAAAAAATCTTCACAGTAAAAATCTAACCCGGGTTGGGCGCAACAAACCCACGGAAAAGCACGCAAAACTTTAAACGGTAAACACGCCGACACGTGTACAGTTTGGCCCGCGCAATGAATTTTTTTTTTTTTTTTTTTTTTTTTTAAAAATGGGAAACCGCGTCAATGGTACCCTTTTCATGCACTTTTTAGACTCCCGGAAAAAAAAAAGTCGGCAACAGCCCGCACAACAGGGGGTTTTTTTTTTTTTCTTTTGCCCCCCGGGAAAGGGCCCACAAAATCGCAAAAATTGGCTCTAGGTAATTTTTTTATAGAAGTTATCGGTTTAAAATTTTAATGATCTAGGTTTTTTTAAATTTTTTCAATAAAAAAAAATCACTTTCGCTCCCCCAGGGTTGTCACCACTACCCAAATTTTTGTTCATGCCAAAACCCTTTTACTCCTTAAAAATTTTGGTAATTTGGTGGGTAAACAATATAAATTGCTTTTAAACGGGAAAATAATTTGAAGTTTGCAGAAAAAAAAAAACGTTATTTCTGTTTCAAAATATAAATTAGCGCAAAAACAAAATTCAACAAAATTTTGGGAAAAAGGAAAAAAGCAAGGGCCTTTTTCACTCCGGCCCCTGGGTTTTGCCCAACAAAAATGGGAATTCCCCAAGCCCCACCTAAATCACCTAAAGGGCCCTTTCTAAAAACAGTCGCAGGCTTGGGGTTTCGGCAATGTGGGCCTACTTTTAAGTCAGGGAAAAAAACATGACCTTGAAGGGCTCTGCACAAAAAAAAACCTAAATACCCCAAAATAACCTCCCCCTTACTTTCCCCGTAAATTTTTAAATTTAAAAAAAAAACTTTTGGGAATCAACTAAGCGACTAACGTGGTACAAACGAAAAAAACACCGGCTCGGACCCCCGGGAAATGAATGCCCGGAAAAGAAAGTTGCCTGTAGCGCAAATTTTCCCCTGCGGGGCCCCAAACCCGATCGGTTAAAACCCCTCCCGGTGAGGGTTCCCCACACTCCAGAACCCTCTCCCCAACCAAAACCCCCCGCTTTCACTAATTCAAACACAAAAAACGTACCCCCCGGGGGGTGGGAAGGCAAGTAAGGGGTCAAGTGGCTCAAATTTTTGTAAATCCCTGTCTTTATACCCGACCTCAAATTTCCCGGCGAGCCCCCTAAAATTTTTCAAGGGTTTAAAAAAAAACCCCGTCAGGGGGAAGGGGGCAGGGGGAAAAGAAAAAAGAGATTAAAACGGCAAAAAACTCAAAACCCCCCTACCTCCAGACCACTCCAGGAATTTCCCGGAAAAAATTAAAAATTTTTTTAAATTTTAAAAAGCAAAAATTTTCTAAACATAAAAAACCCCCTCAATTTACCCGCACTTTCACTCCCCTTTTTTGAGGGTGGGGGGGCACCTGTCAAAGAAGAGGGGGGGGAAAAAAAAGGGAAAAAAAACTACACAAAAAAAACCCCAAAAATATAGCCCTATCAGGAGAAATTCGTAAGGGGCAAATTTTAAACCCCATATTTGGGAACTTCGACAAAAAAAAAAACCACCACCCCGGGTCTCAAGCACCGACCCATAACCTTTTAAAGTACCCCCCCGCCCCAAAAGAATTAGAAGGGAAAAAACAAACAATTTCAAAACCCAAAAGGGCTTTAAAAGGATTAAATTAAATCCCCACTAGCGTACGCCCCAAAAATCCAAAAAGCCCATACACCCAAAACACATTGCCCCCATAACTTTGGGGTTTAAGACTGCTGTCCCAAAAGTGTTCCCCCCGGATTTTAAAACTCTGAAGCCCCGTTGGTTTTGCTCCCACTGTCGAGAAGGGCTCCCCCCTGGCCGGGAAAATCCCGGGAACCCCCCAGGTTGGGCTCCGGAATCCCTCCCCCCGGGAAATCTCCAGGTCGCCCAACTTCAGAAATGTGGCCCATCTTTCCCCTCAAGAAGAAGAAACGAAAACACAAAAAACGCCCTGCGGCGGATGTTTAGTCCCTCGCCGCATAAACATGATGAATTTTGGGGGTTATGTGTGTGAATGCAGGGGATGTGGGACCCCGTTTTTCGTACAAATTTAAAAGAAAAAAAAAAACTTTTATAACCACTATTTTTTGGGTTTTTATCTTTTTTTTCCTTATTTTCCTTTACTATAATTTTTCATAAAATTTTCCTATTTTAAAATTATATTTTATTTTTAAATTTCAAATTGCAATGCGTAAACACTTGGAAGTTCAATTACATTTTAAATTTAAAACCAGATGAAATTCCCTTTAAACTCACATTTTTTCCCTTTTTTTATAAAAAACTTTTATTAAAAAAAAAAAAAATAAAAGGAAAACCACAGAGACAAAAAAAACAAGACAAAGGGGGGAACCAAAGGCGGGGCGCCACATCGGAAATTTCCCCTAGTTCCTTTAATGTTTTTCGGCGGCCCTAAATCGTTCCGGGCCGGAAACCCAAATTGATGTTAAAAAAAAAAATAAAAAAAAATAAATTTAAAAAAAATAATTTTTTCAATTCCCTTTAAGTATCGCTTTGGAATATCCTGACTCCAACATTTATCCCCATTGCCGACTCCCCTGTTTAAAACCCGTTTTATATGTCAAACTTAAAAAGTTGCTCCCAAACCGGCCATTGCTTAAAAATCCAAATTAAAATAAATGACCTCAATGTCCTTAAAAACGAAAATGACCAAATTTAAAAGCCCAAACCCCTCTTGGCCCTACAAATTCTCAAAAAACCCCAAAAAAAATTCAAAAACCCATTCTTTTAATTTTTATTTACCAGAACGGGGTGGTGAAAGAAGAAAACTACTGGCAAAATTATTTAAAGGGAAAAGTTAAAAGCCCACCAGTAATTTTCGGGCCCCCCAAGAAAGAAGGTGAGAGTCTGGAAACGACTCTTTAAAAACGTTGTTGGTGCCCCCAAAGGGTTGGATCCTTTCAAAGTTTTTAGGGACTGCCCTTTCCCCCGGAAGGGTTCCGGCCCCGGGTTTCCCCCTGCCCCACGGGGAAGTGGAAAAAAAAATATGGCTACCCAAAAGAGGACGTGGCCTCTTCCCAGCAAAGGGGAAAGCAAAAAAATAAGAGCCCAACCTGGCATAGGGGCAGAAGGTTCCCCTTCCCCCCACCAAAAAAACCTTCTCACATTCACCCCCGCCCAAGCATAAAAAGCCACTTTATCACAGAAAAGTTGGGAAAACATTTTCCCGCACCCTTTTTTGAAAAGACCGCAC
>CM031620.1:65266445-65271445 GCA_018398815.1 Conus ventricosus | reverse complement strand
ATTTCTACGTATACAGCATTATTTCAGATGGCTTCCCTACCATGTCCTAAAAAAACCCCCACGTTTTTTGGGGTCAAAACGTCCATGTCGACAATAGCATTCACCAGTTAGTCTGCTCTGCCAGGCCAAGTTTTTTTTGGGGGCTAAAGCGTGAAACGTCACGGGGGGCCCAACCCCCTTCCGCCGTCGGGAAAAAGCCATTCAGTCTCCCATACCTCTTCCTCTCGGGGGCCGCCGTCCAAACAAGATAAGTATTGTCTCTGTCTCGACTTTTCTTTGCCCTTGTGTTAAGATAGCTTTGGTTTGCTTCTTTGCTTATTTTTTGTTGGCTTGCGCCTCCCCTTTCATTCTTTAACCGGTGGGGGTTTTGGGTTTGGTTGCTTTATTCATTTTTTTTAACCACGCCATCCTCGCCTTTGTGCCTTTGTCTCGGCACTCGCGACCTCGCCTTCCGCTCTTTTCGATCTTCGAAAGTGGGAACTCCATCGCCTTTTTTTCCACCCTTTCCTCCCCAGTTTTGGCCTTTACGGCCCCTTGTTCAACGAATCTCAGTCCCTTCTCCTTCCATTTGGACTCCCGTTTCGCCTAACTTGCACGTCGTCCCTCGCTTCCATTTCTTCCCCGGGTCGTTCCGCCATTTTGTTTCGCCCGGGCCAAAAAACCGCGCCCACTTACGATCGACCGCCTCGATCTAACACTGAGATCTCGTTACATTTACTACAATTTCAGTGTCCTCTCCCGGGGTTGGTTGAGCTCTTTAATATCCCTCGATCCACCTCTTTTCTCCCCTTTGCGATCGGCGTTTCCGTGTTTTTTTCCCCACCCACGGCTTTCCTTTCCTGCCAACTGAAACACTTAGTCCATCCCGCGTGACCCCGCTGACCCTGACCGAGTTCAGCGCTGCTACGTGCCAGCCTCACTCACTTTGGCGCCCTTCCTTCCGTAAAATGTGAAAGCAGAGCGCTGTCTTGTGAATGTTTTTGTTTTTTTTTCCAAACTCGGATACAACTAAATCCCGGATGTTTTGTTTCATTTCGGGTTGCCTGGGGATTATGTGAAGTGAGCTTGTGTCTGTGTGTGTTTATAACACCCTTTTTAAATTTTTTTTTCAATACTTTAAAGTGGGTTTGGTAGTGTAAGTGGCCCCCGTTAAGTGACCCAGCAACTTTTCCTTAAAGGCGTTTCAAAAGTGAGGTAAGGTGGGAGTTAAACCACGCTATACAGTCTCCCGTGTTAGACCCTCAAATTCCTATGTGTCGCGTTTGGAGAACGCGTTTTAACGAAAAAGAAAAGAGAAGACGGTTTGGTTGTGAGATTATGTAAACCAAATGCTACAAACTCTCACGTTTTTTCAATCTTAGCCCCTTTTGAAAAAACATCAGCTTTACAGCCCAATTTGCCATGAAAGGGTTACCAAAAAAACTCCTGAACTGAACCACACGCTTAGAAACCTGCCGACCGCAAAATTACGATCGACCGTGTTTTGGGCACTTGATAAAAAAATGTAGAAATCGGGACAACTTTCGAATCCAGATTTTGCCAATCAGTCCGTGCAAGCAACATCACTTCAATCACAAAACAAAGGGGTTGTCCCCCAAAACTTGAGAGTAGGGGCCGGAAAGAGATCCGCACAACAAACTTTTGTTTCCAGCCCACTGCTAGTTGATTAAGTGTGCCAACGTCATTTTGTCAATCTACGTCCCCCAACCCCAGTTAAAAAACCCAAAACCCACCTGCACACAAACATCACCAATCTCACCTTAAACGCCGCAGTCAGTGATGTAGCTCTACTGCCTTCCGACAATCGGAAAAATAAAGTGATCTATTTAGACTCGGAATATGGATGATTATTGAAACCCCTCACTGATTGAAGAAAAAAATTACAATTGTGTGCCAAATTAACGCATATCAGTGGACAATTGTCATAGGCATTGGATTAAGATTTGCATGCTCTGACAACATGAAGGAATCCCTATGTGATATTACATGGGGTTTTGTGTGTTGTGTGTGTTGTGTGTGTTTGTGTTGTGGTGGTGTGTGTGTGGTCTTTCTGTCTGTGCCCTGTGACTGTGTGTGTATGCGAGTGGTGTGGGTGCAGGGTGTGTATGTGTGTGTGTGTGTTGTGTGTGTTGTGTGTGTGAAGAGAGAAAGAGAGAGAGAGAGAGAGAGAGAGAGTGTGTGTGTGTTGTGTTGTGTGTGTGTTGTGTGTGTTGTTTGTGTGTGGAAAATCCTTAAATTTGGTCTGTTTCTTCTTCAACTTGTATCCACATTTATCTTGTGCATGCATCCTTACATTTCTTCTCTCTCCTCTCTTCCCTCTCTCCCCTTCCCCCCGTCATCTCCTCTCTCATCTCTCTCTCCACTCTCATCCCCTCTCTCTCCTCAGCCACCCCCATCTTTGTGTGTGTGTCTCCCTCTCCCCCTCTCACTCTCCTCTCTCCTCTCTCTCTCCCCTCTCTCTCTCCTCTCTCTCTCTCTCTCCTCATGTGTGGGGTGTGTGTGTGTGTGTGTGGGGGGTGTGTGTGTGTGTGTGTGTGTTTTGTGTGTGTTCATGTGTGCGTGTGTGTGTGTGTGTGTGTGTGTGTTTTGTGTGTGTGTGTGTGTGTTTGTGTGTGTGTGAGAGAGAGAGATAGAGAGAGAGAGAGAGAGAGAGAGAGAATGTATATATGTTTGTGTTGTGTGTGTGTTGTGTTGTTTTGGGTGTGTGTGTGTGTGTGGGGCCCCCAAATTTTGAAAATTTTCTGTTTCTTCACCTTGCATTAGTCATTTTGGGGCAAGCAAATCCTTTACGTTTCTTCTCTTCTGATTCTGTGCTCCTTTTCCTCCCCCCCTCTCTCCCCCCATTTTCTCCCCGTTTTCCTCTCTCACCCTCCTTCCTTCTCTCACTCTCCTCTCCTCTCTCTCTCTCTCTCTCTCTTTGTGTATGGGGTTTTGTGTGGTTCATGGTGTGTGTGCTTTGCGTGTGTGTTCAGTGTGTGATGTGTGTTCATATGTGTGTGTGTGTGTGTTTGTGTGTGTGTGTGTGTGTGTCATGTGTTTGTGTTTCTTTTGTAAGGTTGTACCACAATGCATGTTACATGCATATCAAATTTTGACTGCTGACCACTGTATCATGTTAAAATGAAGCACTACATTGCACCTGTAAAAGCATGCTACAGCAAATCATGATTTGGCTAAGGAATGCCAGGAAACAGTTTCCAGAGAGAGAGCAAACTGACCACAGTTAGTAAATTTCATGTTATTATGTATATAATTTGTGTGGTGTGTGTTGTTGTGTGTGTGAGTGGTGTTGTGTTTTGTGTGTGTGTGTGTGTGTGCGTGCGTGCGTGCGTGTGTGTCTCTTCAATGGTAATGTTTCTTCCAAAAGAGAGTCGTTATATTTTAGTCTTTAAAAAGAAATTAAAGACAAAGTGAAAAGAAAGTACTTTTTTCCCCCAGAGTTACAACTGCCACCACCCAAAACCCTCCCCCTCTCCTCACACAAAATCCTCGCAGTCCTCTCCTCACCCCCCCCCCCCCCCCCCTCCCCCCTCCCCCCAACACACAACATCCCTTCCCTTCATTCGCGAGGGCGAACTCGTCAGCTGGTCACGGCTTACAAAAGTGGGGGTACTGACCGGTGTGGCTGGGGTTTACATGTGTTATCTATACGGCACCACCGCTGTCTCTTTGGGGAAGGCACTGTTGTTCAAAGCAGCCGGCTGGCTTGGAAGATGGCACATGATTTTTATTTCTCTATGCGGCCAACCGTCTCCGAAAGGCCTACTTGAAAAAGGAATGCGTTCGCAGTTCACCACACACACAAAACACACGCAACCACGCGCGCACGCGCACGCAGCACACACACACACAACACACACACACACACACACACAACAACCCACCACACCACACACCACCACACACACACATTTGCAGCAAAAGTCATCCCCCTTTTTACCCAGTCCCTAAGTGTGTGTTGTGTGGGGTGGTGGTGTGGTGTGTGTGTGTGGTGTGTGTGTGTGTGGTGGAGTGCGAAGAAAAAATCAAAGACTGTGTTTGATTATTGTATTTATTACAGAAGAAATACGGGAGAATTGTCGGAAAAAAATCACTTACATTGATGCAAGCTTGAACTTGGTCATTCTGTGCGTGGTGGCTGCCAAAGTTCAGCTGCATGAAACTGCCATTGTCAGTTACATTGCGCTTTTGGATCAAACAAGCTTTAAACGTTAAGTGATCCGACTTTTTAAGGGTGTTTTAGTCGAGCAGAGGCCCTGTATCAAACTTGGAACTAATCAATGAGGGAAAATAATCTTGCCATTAAGCGCTGAATTTAGTTAGTTTGATCGATTTTGTGTGTATTGTCATTTTTTGTAATGTTGCCTAACCCAAATTGGCACCACAATACAGCTGCTCTTCGTTCTCTGCAAAAATAAACTAGTCGAGTTTGTATTAAAAAAGTCCGCAATTCGCCAATACAGTGGGCTCAGGGGCGTATAAGTATTATATTTCAGACAAAACGAATTGTCAAACTTCAACCCCTTTTTTAACGCCGGCGGGAGCAATGCCGAAAATAGCTGCTGGACTGTTGTGGGGACGGCGACAGGGAGCGGCTTGAACAGCGATAGCTAGCGGTAGGGGGCCGCCGGGATAAACACTGCCTTCCCTACCTTGCAATGCAGCAGCCGGGGAGGTGTTTTAAAACTCCCTCTTTCGCGAACACTAAAGAACTCGCTCTAACAGCCGGCACCACCACCGTGCCCAACATGGGGAAGGGACACAACGGGTCAGGCCTCCACTCCGCAGTCCTCCTACCCCCCTACCCCGGAGGGGCCGCGGTCGAAAAAATTCCCCAAGGGACCAAATTTAACCCGCCCCCACCTCCCCCCACCCGAGCGGTAAAGGTCGGTGAGGGCCCAAAAAAAAAAAGTCCCCCCCCCCCCCCCCCCCCCCCCCCTTCCCACCAGGGGGAAAACCATCGGCGTCGAACCCCCCCCCCCAAAGCCCAAATCCGGAAT
>CM031620.1:65240057-65260057 GCA_018398815.1 Conus ventricosus | reverse complement strand
CCCCGGCGACTGGGGTGTCTCCCGGGGCGCCCCAGTGTGTCGCCCGAGGGCCGGTCAAATTTTTTGGGTGTTCGCGGCGGGTTCTGCACGTCCCGGGGGGTTTTGGCGTCGGGCGTTTCCGGCGCCTGGGGGTGCCGTCCATTTTTGGTGTTCCTGTTTTGGGTCGAAGGTAAAGCGTTAAAGTACGGAAATTTGGGGGGCCCGGGGATTTTTTGGAAGTTTCCAATGGGTTCATAAACTTTTTTTTCCCGTTCCCCGGAACGGGGAAGGTTTCCCTTTTAATTTATTTTTTTTCGAAAAGATTTTTGCTATGTGAATTTGGCTAAGGGGAAAAAATTTTAAAATGGGGGGAAGTTTACAGAGAAAAAAGAGTAAATTTAAAATTTAAAGGTCGGGGAAAAACCTTTCCCTTTGGGGAATGAATAATGTGGGGTTTCGGTTTAACCCGGGGAAAATTGGAGGATGTTTTAAAAGGGGTAAAAAATGCCTGGGACAAATCCCGATTTGGGGTGTGGCGCTGGTGTCCAGTATTGGTTTCAAGTTTGAAAAAGTTTGGGTTTTTTTTGGAGTGTACGTTTGTATCGGAGGACGGGAATTTTTAATTTAAAAAGGGGAATGTCCCGCGGCGCGTGCCGGGTACGGGGGGCGACTCCCATGTGCTGTGTCTGGGCGGTGTGAGGTTTATCGATGGTGGGGGGTGGGGGAAACCTGGGTAGCCACGCTTTTTAGGGGTTTCACATTTTTTTGTTTGCGCTTGGAACAAACCCCGGGTGGGGGTGGAAAAAAAAATTTAAAGGACCCTTTTATTTTAAATCCAAATTTTTTTTTTTTAAAAAAATTTTTTAAAGTTTTGAGGGAATTCAAAAATTGTTATTTGGGTTAAGGTTATTACGTTAAAAATAAAAAGAGAAAAAATAGCAATGAAAAAAAAATAAAAGGTGTCTAAGATTTAGGTTGTCCCTCGGCCCCCCTACATTTAAAGGGAAACCAAGTTTTATATGGTTGTTTTGACCCCGGGGGGCGCGCCGTTTCAAAGATGTTTTCCAACAGTGAGGTGCCCGAAAGCCCAATTTTACAGCGCCAAAAACCCCTTTGGGTCGGGGGGGGGCTTTGGTGTTGTCCCCCGCGAAAATTCCGACCCCCTTTGAAAGGGATTTAAATTGTCCCTCCCGGAATTTAAAATCCCGGGTTCAATTCAAATTTTTTGGTTTTGTTTTGAAATGTTTTTGTCAAATTAAGCATGTTATTTTGTAATCGATCCGGGAAATTGTGCCCAAGTACGGGGGGCCCACTAACGGTCAGGATTTGTTGTTTTTGGGTTTGGAGTGAAATATTTAAATCCAATTTAATTGCCCATGAGCCCTGGGGGAAAAGAATTTTTTTGGGAATGAAAACTCGACAGTATAACCCCTTATATGAAGGAAGGGGTTTAAAAATGTCGGGGCGTTGTGGAATTTGGAGAGTCAATAAAATTTGGGTTTAAAGTGTAAATTGGCCCCTTTCTGGTGTGGGAATTTTGATGTCAAGGTGGCGGGTTTTGTATAATTTCCTTATTTAAAATTCCATCGCAGCCCCGCATTTGGGTTGGGAATGAAAACACTGAGAACCTTTTAAATTTTAGTGAAGCAACAAAAAAATTTATAACTGTATTTTCTGTGGAATTTAAGATTTTTCCCCTTTTGCAGGGGTTTCCGGCGAGTTCTATGTACCCCCCTGCACCCCAAATCTGGAGGGTGGGGCCTCTCGGGTGGGGGGGGTTTTACCACCTCCCTCCCACGTCCGCCCCGCCCACCCTCTCCCCGGAGTGGGGACGCACTTGGGGGGGGGGCCCGGAAAGGGTGCGTTAGGTCGGGGGGCCCGTCCCCCCACCCCGGGAGGGGTGGCATTTCCCCCGGGACTTCACCCTGTTGCCCCTTCGGGGTTTGGGAAAAGGTTTTGGGGGTCCCCCCAATACCATCGGGGTGCGACTCGCAATTTGGGGTTTGGGCCCGGTGGGGGAAGGGGCCGCGCCTTCGCCGCATCACGCCTTTAAACCCTATTTTCACATAAAGCCTTCAGTAAAGGTCTTGGGGGTTGGGGCAGTCCCATTGTGGAGAGCGCCCGTAAAGCCCCCCCGCCTTTTCCATAATAAAATTTTGGGGAAACGCTGGGGTTGCTTTTTGTTTTTTTTTTTTTTTTTTTTTGGGGAAGGGTTGTTTTTTTTGTTTTGGTTTTTTTTTTTCCGGGCGTGTGTAAGTACCCGCCGGGGACTTCTTTTGGAAGTTTTGGGAAAGTAAAACCATTGGGGCGGGTTACTTGAAAAATTTGGGAATTGAACTTTTGGGGGTTTTCCCCGGGTTTGTCCGGATTTTACCCCGGCACTTTAAAAATTACCCTAAAGAAATCTTTTGGGGAAAGAAAAGCTTTGGGCGTGGGCATCTGGGGTTTTAGATTATCAACCTTGCTTGAATTTCACCCCGGGGTTTTTACCAGGTGATGTGTTTTCCCCCTTGCCCCTTCTGTATTGGCCTTCAGGGGGGCTGGGGTGTGTGTTTTGCCTCCTGGGGGAAGGGGTCGTTAAATGTGTTGAAACAAAAGGTGCAAAAGGTACGAAAAGGGGGCCAAGCGCGAGGACGGTTTGATGCCCAAAATTTTTGGATTTTTTTTGGTTTTTTTTTTTTTTTTTTTTTTTTTTTTTTTTTTTTTTTTTGGGGGGGGGAAAAAAACTCCCGGGTGTGTTTTTGGTATATAGGGTCTTGGTTTTTTTTTTCATTTTGGATTCCTGGGGAGGGGTGCGTGTGTAAAACCCAATAAAGCCTTCTGTTTGTGCACCGTATTTTCGGGGGGGTTTTGGTTGTTTTTGCGTTCATCCCTCTGGGAAAAAGGGGGGAAAGGGTGGTTATAACGGGGGGATATTTTTAATACATAATTTTCCCTGTCTACGTCTTAACGTGCCCAATATGGGGGAAAGATCGGGGTAAGATAGGAAATTTAGGCTAATTTTTTGGGTATCAAAAAAAAAAAAAAAAAAAAAAAAAAAATGGGGAAATCTGTTTGTTTTTGTTGGATAGGCCCTTTTTGTTTGGGAAATAGAAATTGTGGGCGCGGGGGAGGTGGGGGGGGGGAGCGCCCCGTTTTTTGGGGGGAACGGGGGGTTCTTGGAAATCCTAGTAACATATTTGGCCAAGTAACGGTCTTGTTTTTGCCCTCGGTTTGGTCCCCCCCGGGGTTTAATAAATGGTGTTGTGTTTCCTCTTTCTTTTCCCAAATTACATGTGTTTAGGGAGTAGTGGTTTGTTTGAGGGTCACAGTAAAAAATTTGATGTAAATTTTAAAAAGAAATGTTTAAAATGTTGGTCATAAATGTGTCAGTATTTAAAAACCCCGTTTTTAGGGGTTGGGGGGACAGGTTTTTTTGAAAAGGGGGGTTCCCCCAAGTACTAAGTTTTTTCGGGCCTTTTGGACGATCAAGATTTTCGCTTTACGGTTGGGAGAGGGAATTTTTCTTTGGGGGAGGTTTGGGGTTTGAAAAAAAAAATTTTTTGGGGGGGGGGTTTTCCGGGGTTAGAGCCTTGATAGTCTTGGGAAAGGGGGTCTGAACCGATCGGGAACAAAGGGGCTCAAGGAAACCCTAAGTCCAGTTGAGTCTTTCAAGGAGAAAGGGGATGTTCGGAAACCCGGAAGCAGCCAGGGGGTTTTCCCCTTCCCGGGAAACCTTTGGGGGCTTTGGTTTTAAACCCGGGAAATTTGGGGGTTTTCCGGGGGGGGGCGCAAAATTTGTGTCGCCTGGCCGTCCTGCTGCCGTACTATTCCGCCTAGGGGGGAGGTTGGGTTAGTAAGGAATTGGCCCAGTTTTTGCTGCCAAAAGTAGGGAAAAAGGGTGGGAGAAAGAAGTGGGGAAGTAACGTTAGGGGGGCCAGGGGCCGGGAAAAATCATGGAAGGAGAAGGAGCAGGGGAGTTAAGGGGGCCGTGTTAGCTCCGGGGGGAAGGAAAAAGCTGCAAACCCAAATTAGGAGAGGGAAAAGGGGAAACCGCTGCCAGAAAAAGGAAGCTGCACAAGGCTTGGAGAAAAGGAAAGAGGGGGAAACTGCAGGCCCTGTTGCTGCCAAGGTTTGGGGAGAAAGAGGAAGCCCCCTGCCGGAGAGGGGAAAGGGTGCGGCCAAACTTAAAAGGGAGGAAGGAGGGTTTCTGCCCGGTTGGCTATCCTTTTTTGGCCCGAGAAGAAAAAAAAAAAAGGACGGAATTTCTTTTCCGAAAACAGAGAGGGCCCCAAAAGATGGCTTTCCCCCGGGCCCGGGGGCGCGGTTTCCCGGGGAAATTGACCGGATGAATCTAGCATTTAAAAAAATTAAGCTGGATCTCAACCCAAAGTCGGGGGAGTGGATGTGTCCTTTAAAAAAGGAAAAGTTTTGGGGGCCCGAAAGGCAAGAGTTTTAAAAAGGCCCCGGGGAGGGGCTTGAAGGGGGAAGCGGCCCAATCATTAGCAATTGAACCTTTTTAAAAACACGATGACTGGACATGTCTTTGCTTTATTTCGGCCGGGTTTCCACGGGTTTTGCCCCCAGGAAAAAAAACTTTATTGGGCCTTTTGCCCAATCGTTTTTTTGAGAGGGGAAAACGGGATGCTAATTTTGCGACTAATGTCGTTGATCTCGCAAATTTTTGCCAAGGAAGGCGCTTCTAGAGTTTTTCCCCTTTTTGGGGCGCTGAGGGTCCCGGGGAAGTTCCGGGGAATGAAAAAAGGGGAAATAGGAGAAACATTTCAGCCGTTTTTTGGGCCGGGGTAAAAACTTGTTTCAGTCGTGGTGTGCTGCAGCCGGGGAAAAACGAAAACAAACTGAAAAGGGAAATTTTTTAAATTTTCCCTTTTCGGGGAAACCGTGTAAGGAACCCAATTTCCCTGACTTTTTTCACGGAGGTTGCATCGGCTTGTCCGAAGAAGGGGAAAAAAGTGGCCCAGGAAGCAAACCCCGGGCAGAACAGCGGATAGGGCGAGAGAGCAGAAAAGGCCCCCTTGTATTAAGTGGCACTCTGAGGGAAACCGCGGGACCCAGGGGGGAAAAACCCCAAGGCCCCTTTCCCGCGAGGAAAGACCAAGGGGGCGCGGGAGAGAGGGAAATTTTAAAAGGGCCCGCCCGCGTCAGGCTGCCCCCAAAAGGGCACCCAGGCAGGGGGTGTTTTTGCTATGCCCGCAAGCGACCAGGGCCCCTTTCCCCCCTTAATTGTCCGGAAAAAATTTAGAGTGTAGCTATCCAAAATGTTTTCGTGTCTTGGTGGCCAGTTACCGGGGCTACCCCTTTCCTGTGTGTTTCCGGGGGCCCCGGCCATTTCAATCCGAGGGGAAAGTGAGGGTCGGGGAGTCGGGGGAAGTGGAAACAGAGATACAGGAGTTCCCCAGCCCAAAACGCCGGGGAGGCGGTACCCAGCGATGCCTATACAGGGAGGACTCGGAAGTTTTTTTGGGGTAAACTTGGGGTCAGCCACTCCCTGGGCCCGCCGAACTTTTTGGGGGAAGGGTTTAGGCTCTGGGTGAGGGGGGTCCCGTTGTGGAAGTCTGGGGGGGAATTACCTTGCCGTGAGGGAGAGCACCCTCCTAATTTCCCCCCAAACCCCCCAGGGAACAAAACTCTTGGAAAAAAGGCCAGCCCTCGGGTAAACCTCAGGGCGCTGTGTTTACCCCGTGTCAGGTCCGAGCCCGGGACGGCCTGCCAACCTTTATCTTTTAAAAGGGGCAATTTATGGGGTCCGAAGACGAGCTGTTTGGGGGCCGGCCCCGGAAGATGCCTTGCCCGTGCAGAAGAGCTGCAGAGGAAAAAACTAGTGTTCCATCCCCAAAGGGAATTTGGGTCTCCTTTTTGTGGGGAAAACCCAGTTCTTGTAGAAATTTCGAGGGGTGAGGCGGAACAACCCCAAAAAAGGGTTTTTGTTCCCAAGTCCCCCAAAGGAAAGAACCCTAATTAAATCTCGGGACACGATAAACCAAGGGTTGGGGCACTTGGGGGGGCCCCAAAACAAAGGGAAAAAAACCCAACTTTTAATTTGGCCCGGAAAGTTTAGGACATAGCAGGGATTGGGAAGGGCCTGCTTAAAATTCCAAACCCTACCTTGGGGAAAAGGGCGCCGGTCCGCCTCGTGGTGTGGAAACCCGGGGGTGAGGGGCGTTTTCCCCCCCGCTGAAAGATTTTTTCCGCCGCCGGGCCCGTTTTGCCATTTACCAAATTCCGGAAAGCGCTTCCTTTGGACAGAAAGCCCCAAGTGGGCATAGGGGCTGTGCTGGGTCAGGAAAAACGACGAAAGGAAATCCCCTCCTGTATTTTGCCCCCGCAAGAAACTCAATCCCTGAAAAGCAACTATTCCATGTGGAAAAAGAAAGTTTGGGCCCGGTTTGGGGAGTTTCCCAAATTCGAACCCAACCCTTTTTGGGGAAGGGAATTTACTCTACAGACGGACCATTCACCCCTTCGAAAAAGGGAGGGTTTAAGTCCCCAGTGGTCGGCCCCAGATGGGCAATTTTTACTACAACCTTTCCAGTTTTTTAGTGGGGCCCAAAACCCGGGCGTTTAGAAAAAGGGTTTCAGATTTCTTAGTCTTATGAGTAAGGGTTTTGTGCCCAGAGCTTTTTTAAAACCCCAAAAGGGGAAAGAGAGGGTTTTTTTTTTTCCCCAAAGCTTTTAAAAACAAAAGGGGCTTGTTCGGGCGTTCCTTTAGGTTTTTATTAAAGGTAAAATTTAAATCTTGGAAGGGTTTGTCACGCACGAACGACACAGGTCGCCTCCGTGCCAAATTTTGGGGTGTGGCCCCTCCAAACCCGGGTGGCAGTGGCCGTGAAAATGCGTGAATCCTGCCGGGGAATTTTCTTACCTGTTAAAATCTTGGGGGGGGGAGGGAGGGAAAATCCGGGCCGCCGGGAAAAGTGAGGTTTCCCTTTTGATAAACAAACGGGTCGGGGAAACTGGATTTTGTCATGTGTTTGGGGGAAAACCGTGAATTTTGAGTGCTGGGCTTTAGGTTTTTTCCCCGGGGAAACTCGAAATGTGTGGTCCGCAAGTCGGTACGAATTGAGGGGAAACCGCAAGGGGGGTTTGGGCCCCGTACCTGTTTTTTTCCCGTTGGGGGGAGGGGTCTCGGAAAGCCCCGACCGCTTTTGAAGGGTTTTTTGGGTACCAAAAAAGGCGGTCGATGTTTCGGGGTTCAGCGGGGGGGTTCTGCACGTACCCGGGGGTTGTCGTCTGGCAGGTCCCGGGATGACGGGGGGCTCCAGTATGTCGTCCAATTTTGTCGTCCGTGTTTCGTCGGAGTGAAGGGCGGGCGATTTTTCGGGGTTCAGCGGCGGGTTTTGCACGTACCAGGGGGGGTTTGGGTGCGGCGGTTTCCCCCCAAGAGGGGGTTCGTCCAATGTGTTTTTGTGTCGTCGAGTGGACGGTCGATGTTTCGGTTTTTCCCGCGGGGAGGTTCTGCACGGCCCCGGGCGTTCGCTGTCTTGGGGGTGTCCCGGCGATGAAGGGGGTCGTCCCTTGTGTGTCGTTCCTTTTTGTTGTCCCCCGGTGAGGGGAAAAAGTCCGGGAATTTTGGGGGGCCCCTTTTAGTTGGGTTTTTTGCAGGGGGATCCTGGGTTTTAACAAAATTTGGTTTTAGTTTTCCGGAAAATGGGGGGTTTTCCTTTTTTTGTTTTTATTCCTAAGAATTTTTTCTATGTGAATTTTGGGGTAAGGGGGAAATTTAAAGTGCGGGGTTTGAAGAGAAAAAAAGATTAACTTTAACCCTTTAAAAGGGGGGAAAAAACCCCTCTATGGGAATGAAAAAAATGTGGTGTCCCCCTTTAAACCCGATCCCGATTTGGGGGATTTTTACAGCGGTATTAAAGCGCTGAGACATATGCTGTAAATTGGGAAATGGGTTTTTCCCGGGTACAGAAATTTTGGTTTCCCAATTTTTATAAATTTGGGTTTTTTTCTGAGAGTGTCGGTTTTTATCGGGGGACGGAAATTTTTTAAAATTAAAAAAAAGGGGGACTGACCGGGGCGGGGCCAGGACCAGGGGAGCCGCAAATGCTTTAGTCGGGCGTCTTGAGGTTTATCGATAGGTGCCGGGTTGGGGGAACCCCGGGTAGACACTTCCCTTTAGAGGTTCAATTTTTTGGGGTTTTTGCTTGGAACCCAAAACCGGGGGGTGGGCGGGGGGGGAAAAAAAGGAAACCCTTAATTTTAAGAAAAATTTTTTTTTTTTTTTTTTTAAAAAAAGATTTGCAGGTTTAATCAAGAATTTTTACTTTGGGAAGGTTTTTCGAAGGAAAAAAAGAAAAAAATAAAAGAAGATAATAATAAAAGGGTTAAGATATTTTGGAATTGTGCCCAGAACCTACATTTGATGGATACCCGATGAAATGGGTTTTTTTAGTCGACGGGGCGCGCCATATTTAAAGGGTTTTTTCCCCCCAGCAGTGAGGTTCAGTAGGGCACTTAAAAGCAGCGCTCGGAAAAAACCTTGTCGGGGGCTTAGGGGTTTTCCCCGCGCTTTAACCTTCCCATGACATTTGTAAGATAAAGGGTTGGCCTGCTAGGAATTTAAAATACCCGGGGTTTAATTTTTTAAATTTTTGGGTTTTTCTTAAATGTGTTTGATTCTATTAAACAAATTTTTCAAGTAAACGATCCTGGAATTTTTACCATTTCTGGGGGGACAAAAGGGCAGAAAGTTTTGTTTGTTCGTTGGAGTGAATTTTTTATAATTCCTATGAATCATTGTCTTAGGGGACCGATGGGAAAATTAAGTCGTGGGAAGTAACTCCGACGTTAAACCCCTTTTTGAAGGGAAAGGGTTTTAATGTTCGTGGGTGTTGTGGAAAATGGAGAGTCAAAAGAAAAAAGGTTTAAAAGTTTAAAAGGGAAAATTTCTGGTGTGAAAATTTATGTCAAGGTGGCTGGTTGTATAAATATGATTTAAAAATTTCCCAAACCGGGGTCGCACTTTGGGTTGTGAATGAAACATGGGAAACCCTTTACTTTTGGTGAAGCAAAAACAAAAAGTTTAAAATGAATTCTTTGAGGGGAAAAACATTTCCTTTTGCACAGGGTTTTCCGGGGGGGGAGTTCTAATTTTTCCCCCCCTCCCCCGCAAACCCTTTAGGGGCGGCCTCTCGGGGGGGGTGGGAGTTTTCCACCTCCACTCCCCACGTCCTCCCCGCCCACCCTCTGGCCCCGGAAATGGGGGGCGCACGTGGGCCGGCCCGGGTGCTTCAGGTCGGGACGGGCCGGGTTCCCCCCAACCCCGTTTTTCCCAGGGGTGTGGCAGTTTCCCCCGACTTCACCTTGTGGCCTCGGGGGGGCAAAACGGGCTTGGGGTTTGCCGCAGTTACCCTCGCGGCCACTCGCCCCAAAAGGGGGTTGGTGCCCGGGAGGGGGGGCCCCGCTCTTTGACGCCTCACGGGCTTTCCCAACTTAAAAACCCGCGGTTCCAGGAGGGCTTGGGTTTGGGCGGGCCCTTTTGGAACGTCGAAAAACAGGCCGAAGTTTACCTAATCCTTTGGGAAAAAGCGTGTTTCGTTTTTTTTTTGGTGTGTTTTTTTTTTGGAAAATGTTTTTTATTTTATTTTTTTTTTTTCCTTGCGTTTTGTCCCAAATGCCGCCCGGGGGCCCCGGTGAAGTATTGAAAGTCCCAAAATTTGGGGGCGGGTTACTTGAACAATTGGTTTTTGAAAAATTTGGGGTTAAGTTTTGGGTTCCCGGGTGGTTTGACAACCCCCGGCAAATAAAAAATTTGCATAAAGAATACATTTGGGAAAAAAAAAACATTGCCCCTGGGCTCCGGGTTTTTAGGGGGACAACCTTGCTTGTTTTTTCAAACCCGGGGTTACCAGGTGAAGGATTTTAAACCCCTTTTCCCCCTTTTGTATTGCCTTCAGTGGGCTGGGTTGTGTGTGCCCCCTGAGGGGGGTCCCTTATTTTGTAAATGTGGAACACATGCGTGCACAGGTACGATAAGGGGGGCCCTGGGGCTGATGGTCGGCTATTGTTTTCCCTTTAGTTTTGGGTTCTTTTGGGGGTTTTTTTTTTTTTTTTTTTTTGGGGGGGGAAAAACCGCCGTGTTTTGGATATTTTAGGGGGGTTTTTGGGGTTTTTATCTGCCATTCCGGGGAGAGAGGGTGTGTGAATGCAAATAAAGCCTTTTGTTTGGCAAACCCTTTTTTCTTTTGTTTTGTGTTTGTTGTGTGGGGGCATACTCTCGGTTAAAGGGGGAAAGGGGTGGTTATAACGGGGGATATATTAATACATATATCCCTGTCTACTGTCTTATACAGTGACATTCCCACACTATACAGTGGACGCACCCAACAATACCCACCTTGTGGTTCCCACAACGTACAGTGGACCATCCAACACTACCTACCTCTGTATTTCCCACAGCGTACAGTGGACCCATCCAACACTACCCACCTCTGCGGTTCCCACGCCGTACAGTGGACGCATCCAACACTACCTACCTCTGTATTTCCCACAGCGTACAGTGGACCCATCCAACACTACCCACCACTGTGGTTCTGTGTGTCTGTGTGTCTGTCTGTCAGTGTGTCTGTCTGTCTGCATGCTTGCCTGTCTGTCTGTCTGTCTGTCTGTCTGTCTGTCTGTCTGTCTGTCTGTCTGTCTGTCTGTCTGTCTGTCTGTCTGTCTGTCTGTCTCTCTCTCTCTCTCTCTCTCTCTCTCTCTCTCTCTCTCTCTTCCTCTCTCTCTCTCTCTCTTTCTCATGTAACGATTATGTTGTCAAACTTTTTTTTCCATTATCCGAGAAACTTTTCTCTGCTTTGCTTTATTTCTTTTCAAGCATTGTCTTAGATGATAACAAGAAAGCCATCGTCCAACACGGAATGTATAATATACAAACAAATCGTATGGTGTTAGCGTGACAGCCGACACAGTTACAAAAAAAAGTGTGGGAATCCAGACATTGTTGCATACAAATCCAATGGATTTTGTCTCTGCCTACAAGTCCCTTCTCCCTTGTTTACCTTTTATGACGCTCTCAGCCCCTTCCCTCACCTCCTCTTCCAACTCTATTCCTTCACAATGGTTTGTTCCGTGTCTTCGATATCCCTTCCTCCCAAACCCTACAGCGACCTCTCACGACACTGCCTATGTACTTGTCATAACAATACTCAGTGTCGCATTACTTTGGCTGGTGCTGTTTTGTTGTGTTTGTTTGACTTTTGTTTGGCTCAGCTAGTTGGAAACTTAAAGTTTAGAACCAAAGTGTATGTTAGTATTAAAAATGACTGAGATATGCATGTTGTGATGATAGCGCTATTGCTGGATGGCAGATGAAAGTTGTAGTGTTAGTGCTCACATAGGATAATAGATGAAAGTTGTAATGTAAGTGCTCACATAGGATAATAGATGAAAGTTGTGGTGTTAGTGCTCACATAGGATGACAGATTAGAGTTGTAGTGTTAGTGCTCACATGGGATGGCAGATGAAAGTTGTAGTGTAAGTGCTTACATAGGATGACAGATTAGAGTTGTAGTGTTAGTGCTCACATAGGATGACAGATTAAAGTTGTAGTGTTAGTGCTCACATGGGTTAATAGATGACAGTTGTAGTGTAAGTGCTCACATAGGATGGCAGATGAAAGTTGTAGTGTAAGTGCTCACATAGGATGACAGATGAAAGTTGTAGTGTTAGTGCTCACATAAGATAATAGATGAAAGTTGTAGTGTAAATGCTCACATAGGATGACAGATGAAAGTTGTAGTGTAAGTGCTCACATATGATGACAGATGAAAGTTGTGGTGTTAGTGCTCACATAGGATGACAGATTAAAGTTGTAGTGTAAGTGCTCATATCCGGGGGGCCGGATAGCTCAGTTGGTAGAGCGCCGGACTCGTGATCCTGGGGTTGCGGGTTCGAATTTTGGTATAGGGGGATTTTTCCCTCGGAGTTAACATTGGTTCTGACTCCATTCCCCATATAGTCGTTCGGATGGGACTATAAACCGAGGTCTAGTCTGTGTCACATGCACTAAGATCATACACGGACTCTAAAGATCCGATGCTCATGTCCTAAGACGGGTGAGTACCGGCTACACGAAAATACACAATGCATGCAACCTGTGTGCCAGAATAGTCTACGTGAAGACTGTGGGCACGGGGCAGGTAAACATCCCCATCTGGAAGAAGAAGAAGATGATAGATGAAAGTTGTAGTGTTAGTGCTCACATAGGATGACAGATTAAAGTTGTAGTGTTAGTGCTCACATAGGATGACAGATTAAAGTTGTGTTAGTGCTCACATAGGATGATAGATTAAAGTTGTAGTGTTAGTGCTCACATAGGATGACAGATTAAAGTTGTAGTGTTAGTGCTCACATAGGATGACAGATTAAAGTTGTAGTGTTAGTGCTCACATAGGATGACAGATTAAAGTTGTAGTGTTAGTGCTCACATAGGATGATAGATTAAAGTTGTAGTGTTAGTGCTCACATAGGATGATAGATTAAAGTTGTAGTGTTAGTGCTCACACAGGATGATAGATTAAAGTTGTAGTGTTAGTGCTCACATAGGATGACAGATTAAAGTTGTAGTGTTAGTGCTCACATAGGATGATAAATGACAGTTGTAGTGTTGGTGCTCGTACAGGGCGATAGATAAAAGTTCTGATGGCAATCATCATGTTAGATGACAGCTGAAAGCTCTGATGGCAATCATCATGTTAGATGACAGATGAAAATTGTGAGACAGATGTTCATACTGAGAGATTAATGAAAGTTGTGTTATGTGTGCTCGTATTGGGGGACAGATAAAAGTTGTTACGATTGTATCCATGTTTACAGATACATGAAAGTTGTGATGTTAGTGTTAATATTTACAGTAGATAAAAGCTGTGATGTTAGCATTCATATTGAGAGATAGATGTGATGATTGATTGAGAGACTGGCGAAAGACACAAGATAAATCTTCAACTTGAGGCACAGATTAAACTTGTGGATGTTAATGTTGACATTCAAGAGATGAATATTGCGGATGCAAGACAAATAAAAGTTGTTGATATCGGTGCTCATAATAAATGACAAAAACCAGTTGTGATGTTAGTGCGTACACAGCGCGACAGATGGAAACTGTGGATGCTAGCATTCATGCTGGACGAACCATGACATTGGACATCTAAATAATGAGAATACGTGTGCACACTTGGGCTGATAAATGAAAATTTCGAGTGACAGGACTCCTAACTAGGGACGTATTAAAGTTTTAATGCTAGTGTTCACATTGAGGGATAGATGCAGGGCGCGCGCGCGCGCGCGCGCGCGTGTGTGTGTGTGTGTGTGTGTGTGTGTGTGTGTGTGTGTGCGTGTGCGTGCGTGCGTGTGTGTGTGAGTGAGTGTGCTAGCGTGTGTGTTTATATTGAGGGGAAGACGAAAGATGCAGATGTTAGTGTTTATATTGAGGGATATATAAACATTCTAAATGTTAGTACGTGTGTATGTATGCGCGAGTTCTAGCGTGCGTGTGTACAAGCGTGTGCTTTTGTGTGTCTGTGTTTGTGTTTATGTATGTGTGTATGAGAGTGATGTGTGTGTGTGTGTGTGTGTGTGTGTGTGTGTGTGTGTGTGTGTGTGTGTGTGTGTGTGTGTGTGTGTGGTGTGCGCGCGCGCGCGGTGTGTGTGTGTGTGTGTGTGTGTGAGTGTGTGCGTGCTTTCATACATGTGTGTATGTCAGGATGTGTGTTCATATGTTCATGTATAACTACACGTGAGAGAGAGACAGAGAGAGAGAGAGAGAGAGAGAGAGAGAGAGAGAGAGAGAGAGAGACAGAGAGAGACAGACAGACAGAGACAGAGAGAGAGTCAGACGGATGCAAAAGGTAAGACATTTATTGACTGTGCTATGACAAATGGTGGAACTGATGTGTGGGCTGACTTGCCTGCTTGCCTTGTACCATTTCAACTTTGTTTGCCGAGGCCGCTCAAACCTTCATCGCCCTTCCTTTAACCGATCATCTCCATCCAGAACACATTTCTTGCCCTCGATGAGGAGATGATGATAGATCATAGTGGCCCTCTTGTTATTGTCTCTGGCAGCTTTTAAGTGTGGCGCTAGTTTCTTTCCAATGTCACGGACTGTCTGTGTGAAGTAATCACCAACGAACACTGAAGTACTCTTTAGGTTCATTTTGGCTCTGAAATTATTTCTTTGTCTTTGTAAAAAGTGCATCTGTCAACAACAGGTGAATTAGGCTTGTTACTGAGGCGATGTATTCTGTCAAATTCTATGGTTTCTGTATTCCGTCAAATTCTATGGTTTTCGATAATTTTCATTCATCAGTCAACAGATTATGCACAATATTCACACAGTCCTGTTTGGTTTCACCTTCACTCCTTGGCAGTCCATAAAAATCAAATTATTTCTTTTTGACCGTTCCTCGAGGTCGTCGACTTTTTCTTCCCAACGCACAATCTTGTCTTTCATTATGCTGCTCTCTGCTTTCAGGTGGTCCTTTTGCTCACGAAGATCACTGAGGGAGAGGGAGAGAGAGAGAGAGAGAGAGAAGGGCTGGAGTTATCAACAACCCATACATATCACCACCATCGCCACTACCCCGAGAAATATAAGTACAAATTGGACAAAAGAAAAATATGAATAAATGAATAGATAGATAAATAATAAGCGAAAAATCGGATGCTTTTTACATAAATTGGAGTAAATTCAACACCATGTACGCATCAAGAATATGTTCATTTTATAGCGAGAGTATAACTGTATACATAATAGAGGCACATTTTAAACTCAGTAGACAACTGAGCAGGGTCATCCTCTGACCGAACGCCCTTCCCTGTCCGGTCTGCCCCCAAACAGTCCCCCCTCCTGCCCACCGTCCTTCCCCGCCCCGGTCTGCCCCCAAACAACCCCCCCCCCCCTGCCCACCGTCCTTCCTGTCCCGGTCTGCCCCAAACAATCTCCCCTCCTGCCCACCGTCTTTCCATTTCCATTTCTACCCCCTCCATGTGTATTTGCTATACAGAAGAATGAACCATTCAGAAACAAACCAGCGGCATTGTGTCCGCTCGAGATACAGCCCTGAACAGATGCACAGCGGTGTAAGTTACAGACTCATGCGCAGCGTGCAACAATGCTAGAGGCACACTTTGTGAAATACACTGATCTTAAAGCAACTACCTCGGTACCAAACGTTTTATAAATGATGGCAGTGCAAACACTACATAATTTAGTATTGCGGTTGACCTATCCATTTACACACCCAGACAAGACTCGCATACACACACACACACACGCACACGCACCTTGCCCGCACGCCCGTACACGTGCGCGCGCGCGCGCGCGAGCGGGCCCACATGCACACACACACACACACACACACACACACACACACACACACACACACACACACACACACACACACACACATACACACACACACACACACACACACACACACAACACACACACACACCGTTCCCATACTGAACAATTTAACATTTTAATTTTTTTAAGTCCGGGTTACACGCAGGTATATTCATATATACGGAGAGATTTCTATTTGCCTCCACCCCCCTCCTTCCGCCTCTCTTCCAAACAAAAGCCCAATTCCGTCCCCAACCAAGGCCAGTCAGTCACGTGAGAAGCCAAGTATACTCTGCAATTCCAAGGAATAGTCAATACCATTACATTCATTTACATGAGAAGCCAAGTACACTCTGCAATTCCAAGGGATGTTCAATTCCATTACATTCAATGAATCACCCCCAAGCTTCAAACGGAACACAAAATTAGCATCGGGTGGAGCGGACGCACGCCCGCACGCCCGCACACACACACACACACACACGCTCACAGCACGCGCGGAATAGAACTCTCACTGACCTGCGACTAATCAACTACTGTCGTGGAGGTGGGGGGCGGGGGTGGTGGTGGTGGGGGGGGGGGGGGGGGTCGTTCAGCGGTGTTCTTTTCTGAGAGGGGTGAAGCAGAATAGGCATCGATGAACACGTCACAAGTGACTTGGCGTGGATTTCGTGCCCCCTCTGGTAGTTTGTTTCCTGGCAACCTGAAATAGATTTGTCCCAGCTGATAGCAGTGGCTGGATAAGACGTGGTATGGCTGTGCCAGGGGAAGGCGGAATGAGTGGCTTAAGACCAAGGCCATTGAGGTCACGGGAGAGGACACAGTGACATCTGTCCATTGCTTTGTCTGGAGCAATCTGCAGTGTGACTCTGTTAGAGCTCTTTCCAGCCGTAGTGCCACTGGCCATGACATTTTCATTCTGGTTCGAAATATTTCGTCTGTATCAACGACACTGCTTCCTTGGCTCCTTTTTTCCTTCGAACTATAATAATGTTCTGACCCCACGTGTGACACCAACCATTTCACATGCCAGCTTTGTAGATTACACTACCTTCCTGTTGAAACAGGAACTGAATATCATTTTGCATGTCTTGTTCGGTGCAGTCAATTAAACTTGACCAGGTGAACTATTTTGGCAGGTTTACTTGTATTCACCACCCAAGAACACATCTGACAGTTGATTTTGTCTCTCACACACACACACACGCGCGCGCGCTCGCGCGCGCGCGCACGTACTGTCAGGAATCGTGCCCAAATTCCTGGTGGTTTTGTATGTCAGTTTGTTAAGGGAGTGTGCCGACGCAAAACACGGGCGGCTTGTGCAGGCCATCGATTAAAACAGGAAAGATTTGAAGGTCTTGTGCCTCCGCTCACCTGTTGAAGAAAGTGGTGTAGCATACGTGTATGCTGAGCGCTGAACAGAGTTCAGGGAGATTCACTCGTGCGATGTGTAGTTGAAGCGGTGAGAGAAAGCAGACCTCATGGTTTTACTGTCAAAGACACAGGAGCTGTCCTGTGTAACTGTAAACTGAAGACCACTGCTGGCCATAGTGAATAGAAAGCCATCAGGCCATAGTGAAGAGAAAGCCATCAGGCCATAGTGAAGAGAAAGCCATCAGGCCATAGTGAAGAGAAGCCATCAGGCCATAGTGAAGAGAAAGCCATCAGGCCATAGTGAAGAGAAAGCCATCAGGCAAGTAAACTGAAGACCACTGCTGGCCTTAGTGAAGAGAAAGCCATCAGGCAAGCGTGATGAAGAAAATGAAAGGTGAGAAGAAAAGCAAGATAAAATCAATGTTCTTTATGTAAATAATAATATGATGAATCACACGTTTTTCATCTTCTTTCAGAACTCTTTCCCGGTTAGAATGGAGATTGGTTAGAATAGTGAAATATTCGTTTCTTGAGATGGGCACAGGCACAATTTGTAGTTTGTTTTGAAGATCGGCACAGGCACAATGTGTGGTTTGTTTTGTAGATGGGCACAGGCACAATGTGTGGTTTGTTTTGTAGATGGGCACAGGCACAATGTGTGGTTTGTTTTGTAGATGGCCACAGGCACAATGTGTGGTTTGTTTTGTAGATGGGCACAGGCACAATGTATGGTTTGGTTTGTAGATGGGAACAGGCACAATGTGTGGTTTGTTTTGTAGATGGGAACAGGCACAATGTGTGGTTTGTTTTGTCGATGGGCACAGGCACAATGTGTGGTTTGTTTTGTAAATGGGCACAGGCACAATGTGTGGTTATTTTTGTAGATGGGCACAGGCACAATGTGTGGTTTGTTTTGTAGATGGGCACAGGCACAATGTGTGGTTTGTTTTGTAGATGGGCACAGGCACAATGTGTGGTTTGTTTTGTAGATGGGCACAGGCACAATGTGTGGTTTGTTTTGTAGATGGGCACAGGCACAATGTGTGGTTTGTTTTGAAGATGGGCACAGGCACAATGTGTGGTTTGTTTTGAAGATGGGTACAGGCACAATGTGTGGTTTGTTTTGAAGATGGGCACAGGCACAATGTGTGGTTTGTTTTGAAGATGGGTACAGGCACAATGTGTGGTTTGTTTTGAAGATGGGCACAGGCACAATGTGTGGTTTGTTTTGAAGATGGGCACAGGCACAATGTGTGGTTTGGTTTGTAGATGGGCACAGGCACAATGTGTGGTTTGGTTTGTAGATGGGCACAGCACAATGTGTGGTTTGGTTTGTAGATGGGCACAGGCACAATGTGTGGTTTGGTTTGTAGGTTGACGAGAGTCGTAAAGGCTGGGAGGTGGCGAAGAATTGTTAAAGGTCTGTAAGGACAAGAAATGTTGCTGATAGAAACGAGTTATTTTTGTATGTGGCACTTTGAGTGCAAACTTTGAAAAAAAAAACGGGTTCCTTTTTAGTCTGTGAGGACATGCTAATGCAAAAATATGCTCATTAATTTCCGTGAACGGAGTAGAAAGAATTTGTATGTAAACAGTGTAAAACTTTAGTTGTTAATTAAAAGTTGAACTCTCTTTTGCTTTTGTGGTTTGTCGACGTTGGGTGAACCAGAGTCTGACACTGTTGACCCCAACGGGATCTGAATACGCTGCCTTCTGATCTTTACATCATGGTTATGTTCATGTGAAGGATTCCTTTTTTGCCCCACCCCCCCTCACCCCCCCCCCCTCCTTTAGTATGACATATTGACATACATGAATGATTACACACACGCACACGCACACGCACACGCACACACTCACACACACGCACACATTCACCCACACATACACGCATGCACACGCGTGGCCGCACTTAAACACACACACACACACACACACACACACACACACACACACACACACACACACACGCTCGAACGCGCGCGCGCGCGCGCGCACGCACAACCCCCACCCCCCCCCCCCCCACCCCCCCACCCCCACACACACACACACTTTCATAAAATAAGAGTGAAGGTTTTTATATCTTTAATAAAAAAAATCGTAGAATGATATTGAGAATCAGCCTGGCTATAGAATTAAAACCCAAGAACACAGCAGTGACTAGATTAAAAAGAAACATTTTGTACGTCATGCATTACCCAGTAAGCTTTGATTTTTGATGTGATGTATGGCTTTCCAATTCTTCCTTTTTTCAGCTGGTTGTTTCTTTATATCTTTGTTTGATTTTTGTTGTTTTGATTCTGGAAATATTTCAGATACATTTAATCGACATACCAGAAAAGGGAAATGTGATAGATTATACATATCTGGCATAGAAACTGGCAGATGATGAAGTCTGCATGCGCATGCGCACCAGCAGGAAAAGGGGTGGGAACAACGTGGCGTGTTATGATCCGGGCAGTTCCGGCATTCTGGCCTACTGATTCCCGCTTCTCTGTCGTTACCGCCGTTATCTGGCGATAGCAAAGAGCTGGAATGGAAGACAAAATGCCCAAATCGTTACAATAGCCCCATGGTGGGGAAACAATGTGTCGAGCAAAACATTTTGGTTCTCTCTGGGGAGTCTGTGTATTTACATATTCACCCGGCTTGTGATGGATCATACATTCATTAGAGAGAGAGAGAGAGTGAGAGAGAGAGAGAGAGAGAGAGAGAGAGAGAGAGACAGACAGACAGACAGACATTGAGACAAATAGACACAGAGACAGACTGAGAGAGAGAGAGAGAGAGAGAGAGAGGAGAGAGAGAGAGAGAGAGAGGAGAGAGAGAGAGAGAGAGAGAGAGAGAGAGAGAGAGAGAGCATTATAAATGTGACGCCATCACTTCAACACTTTCTGACCCTGATATTGGTACTGCTGTCGGGCCATTTATGGTAATTCGTTTTAATCAATGTGTAGATATGCATCAAGTCCTTACTTCAACTCCTCTTCCCCCAAACCCTTGCCATCTCTTACTCTTCCCTCTCCCTCTTCCTTCCCAACTCCAGCATACACACAAATAATACTGTGTTCAATATCTCTCCCCTGTACGTAACTCCAACATACACACAAATAATACTGTGTTCAATATCTCTCCCTGTACGTAACTCCAACATACACACAAATAATACTGTGTTCAATATCTCTCCCCTGTACGTAACTCCAACATACAAACAGATAATACTATATTCAATATCTCACCCCTGTACGTAACTCCAACATTACACACAAAATAAAACTATATCCAATATATCTCCTGT
>CM031620.1:65224347-65234347 GCA_018398815.1 Conus ventricosus | reverse complement strand
CTCGTGGAACGTTTAGGGCTCAGGGGAAAGAACACCTGCACTGGAGCATAAGAATAACGGTTTAGGCGAGCCATGATTAGGTTGTGCGAGGCGCACCCTCAACGGCAACAACCACAACAAGCCTGATTGATTTCCTGACTAATTATAGTTTCAAGAAATAGACAAGAGAATGCCAGCATGTAAAGCGTGTCTTTTTCTGTTGCTAACGATGGCTAAAAGCACATTATTTTGTTCCTGATGCACCCCAGCCTCCCCCACCGTTCCCCAGTTCCCTCCTCACTAATTCCACGCCTTTCCCTTCATCCCACCCCTTGTCCGCACAATGAAACCTAAGAAAGTCGAGAAGACTGAACAGAAACAAACTGCTGAAAATCAGCACAAATACAAAACCACACACCAGAGTGCAAAGCAGACCACCTCTCAAACACAACACACACACAGTAATGTTCGACAAATGTGTCTTCTTCTGATGTCACAAATAACAGATATTCAAAAGAATGCTTAGAATGTATCATTCCCCCAATAGCCGTCAATAGGGAAGGGCCAGATCAAAGAGAGAAGTGGACAGGCGAGGGCAGCTGAAAAACAGAGCAGAGGCAGGAAGAGAGGAGGAGATGCAGTGGAAAAGAAGTGAGCCGATCTCCTCAACCACAAGAAATGAATGCTCTGGCAAAGGAAGAAACTGATGTGTATGCTAAAAGGAAGGACATTGAACGTTCAGTTGCATTAAGTGACCAACCAATGTCTGACCCCAGGGCATTTCGCCCCACCCTAGTACCCAACGGTGACAGACCAGGTCGGTCTGCTGTAGGGTCAGACAGTGGGCCACTGCGGGTGACTGACTTTTTGCGTCACATTCTGTTTTTGTGTGTTTATGTCTTCAACTTGGGCGAAAAAAGAGTTGGGAGAGAAAATATGAACATTCAATGAAAAGCAAAGGGTTTGCATTTGTGATCTACTATGTCTTCCTTCAGACAAACAACTTTCTCAGACAGTGAAAGGAAATCCCTGGAGTGCTGTCCCTTTGTTGATGGCACTCTCCTTTTGGGGAGTAAAGGTGACCTCCCGTGTGCGATCGTGCAGATTTTAAAGAGACACAGATCAAGAGGAGAAGGGGTTGTGTCAGCCAATTTGATAAATGAAAAGAAAATAACAACAATACTGTCGGGTCCTTTTTTTTTTCGCTTTTCATTGTTAATGAGCATCAGGATGCGAAATGTCAAAGGAAGTTTAGGATGTGAACATGACTGACTTTTTTTTGTTGCTGTAGATCGCTGTCTCTGTCTCTCTGTCTCTGTCTCTGTCTCTCTCTCTCTCTCTCTCTCTCTCTCTCTCTCTCTCTCCTCTCTCTCTCTCTCTCTCTCTCTCTCTCTCTCAGACATGCATGCGCGCGGATGTGCATGCATGCAGAGAGAGAGAGAGAGAGAGAGAGAGAGAGAGAGAGAGAGAGAGAGAGAGAGAGAGAGAGAGAGACCCTATCCCTATCTTTTTCCCCTGTTTCTATTTCTTACTCTAATTCTCTTCCCTCTCTTCTTGTCTCTGTGTCGCTGTCCGTGTGGCTATTTCTTACTCTAATTCTCTTCCCTCTCTTCTTGTCTCTGTGTCGCTGTCCGTGTGGCTATCTTTTTCTTGTCACTATAACCGTTTGTTCCCATGCCTGTTACCGCCCCTGTTTCTCTGTCCGTTTGGTTTCCGTCTGTTTGGTTTTCTCTCTGTGCGCTTCTTTCTCATCCAACTCATGTTTCTGTCGCTGTGTCTGTTTCTATCGTTGTTTCTGTCACTGTTTCTGTTTCTATCATTGTTTCTGTCACTGTTTCTGTTTCTATCATTGTTTCTGTCGCTGTTTCTGTTTCTATCGTTGTTTCTGTCGCTGTTTCTGTTTCTATCGTTGTTTCTGTCACTGTGTCTGTTTCTATCATTGTTTCTGTCGCTGTTTCTGTTTCTATCATTGTTTCTGTCGCCGTTTCTGTTTCTATTGTTGGTTCTGTCACTGTGTCTGTTTCTATCATTGCTTATGTCACTGTTTCTGTTTCTATCATTGTTTCTGTCCGTATCATATTTTCTCTTTCTGTTTTGGCACCTGATCCCATTTCTATTTGAGATTATCTTTATGTTTCTGTTCCTGTTTCTGTTTCTTTTTTTTTCCTGTTTCTGTTACTGTTTCTGTATCTGTTTTTGTGTTTCAGTTTCTGTGTCTGCCCCTGTCCGTTATTTCTGTACCTGTTTTGCCTCTGTTTGTTTGTGTCGCTGTTTCCCCCCTGTTTGTTTCTCCTTTTGCCCCTGTTTCTGTTTCTGTTTCTGTCTCTGTTTCTGTCTCTGTTTCTGTTTCTGTCTCTGTTTCTGTCTCTGTCTCTGTTTCTGTTTCTGTCTCTGTTTCTGTTTCTGTTTCTGTCTCTGTTTCTATCTCTGTTTCTGTCTCTGTCTCTGTTTCTGTTTCTGTCTCTGTTTCTGTTTCTGTCTCTGTTTATGTATGTCCCTGTTTCTGTTTCTGTCTCTGTTTCTGTTTCTGTCTCTGTTTCTGTTTCTATCTCTGTTTCTGTTTCTGTCTCTGTTTATGTATGTCCCTGTTTCTGTTTCTGTCTCTGTTTCTGTTTCTGTTTCTGTCTCTGTTTCTGTTTCTGTCTCTGTTTCTGTTTCTGTCTCTGTTTCTGTTTCTATCTCTGTTTCTGTTTCTATCTCTGTTTATGTATGTCCTTGTTTCTGTTTCTATCCCTGTTTCTGTTTCTATCTCTGTTTCTGTTTCTATCTCTGTTTCTGTTTCTATCTCTGTTTCTGTTTCTATCTCTGTTTATGTTTCTGTCTCTGTTTATGTTTCTGTCTCTGTTATTTTCTGTCTCTGTTTCTGTTTCTGTCTCTGTTTCTGTTTCTATCTCTGTTTCTGTTTCTATCTCTGTTTTGTTTCTATCTCTGTTTATGTTTCTGTCTCTGTTTCTGTTCTGTCTGTCTCTGTTCTGCTTTTATGTTTCTGTCTCTGTTTTGTTTCTGTCTCTGTTTCTGTTTCTGTCTCTGTTTATGTATGTTTACCCTGTTTCTGTTTCTATCTCTTGTTTCTGCTTTTTCTTCTTCTCTGTTTATGTTTCTGTCTCTGTTTATGTTTCTGTCTCTGTTTTGTTTCTGTCTCTGTTTATGTATGTCCCTGTTTCTGTTTCTATCTCTGTTTATGTTTCTGTCTCTGTTTATGTTTCTGTCTGTTTTCTGTTTTTCTTGTCTCTTGTTTTATGTATGTCCCCTGTTTTCTGTTTCTTCTATCTGTTTATGTTATGTCCCTATTTCTGTTTCTGTCCCTGTTTCTGTTTCTATCTCTGTTTATGTTATGTCCCTATTTCTGTTTCTGTTTCTATCTCTGTTTATGTTATGTCCCTATTTCTGTTTCTGTCCCTGTTTCTGTTTCTGTTTCTATCTCTGTTTATGTTATGTCCCTATTTCTGTTTCTGTCCCTGTTTCTGTTTCTGTTTCTATCTCTGTTTATGTTATGTCCCTATTTCTGTTTCTGTTTCTATCTCTGTTTATGTTATGTCCCTATTTCTGTTTCTGTTTCTATCTCTGTTTATGTTATGTCCCTATTTCTGTTTCTATCTCTGTTTATGTTATGTCCCTATTTCTTTTTCTGTTTCTATCTCTGTTTAGTTATGCCCCCCCTTTTTCGTCACTGTTTCTATCTCTGTTTATTTATGCCCCTTTTTCTTTTCGTTTCTATCTCTGTTTATGTTATTCCCTATTTCTTTTTCGTGCCGTTTTTTTCCCCCCCCCCCTTATCCCCCCCCCCCCCCCCCCCCCCCCCCCCCCCCCCCCCCGCATTTCTGTTTCTGAGTGTGTTTCCGCTTCGTCATTTTTTTCTTGCTATCAATGCTGCTTATCTGTGTCTTTTTTCTGCCCCATTTCTTTTTCCCGTCACTGTTTCTGGTTGTTTTGTCATTTTTCTTTTTTCTGTCACTGTTTCTGTGTCTGTTTTGTCCTGTTTCTGTGTCTTTTTCGGCCCCTATTTCTGTTTTGTTTTTATTTCTGGGGTTTTTCTGTCCCATTTCTTTTTTCTGACTGTTTCGTGTCTGTTTTCCTTCTTTTCTGTTACTGTTCTAAAAGGGTTTTTCTATCATTTTTGGTATTTGTCCCTACTGTTTTTTCTATATTTTTTCCCTTGTTTCTGTCACCTTTGTTATTTAGCTTTTTTCTGTCACCTTTTTTATTTAGCTGTTTTGTTTCTGTCCCCTTTTTGTTTTTTAGCTTTTTCCTTTTTGTTTGTTCTTTTTTTGTTTTTTTTGAAAATGTTTGTTCCACGTCTTGTTTGTTCTTGTCACCTTATTGATCTTTGTTTCTGTCTGTTTCTGTTTCGATCTAGATTTCTGTCTCTCTCCCTGTTTGTTTCTGTTTGTGTTGTCACTGTTTTGTGTTTCTCTGTCTTAAAAGGTATGTGTTACATTTCTGTCACCATTTTTTGTGTGTCTTTGTGCCCGCTCCTATCGCGGGCTCTATTTTGTCCGTCTTTGTCCACATCTATTTCCGTCTCTGTCCTGCGTGCCTGTCCCTGTTTATGATTCCCTGTCTCTGCCCCTGTATCTGGCTCTGTAAATGTCTGTGGATCTGCCCCTGTCTCTGTCTGTGTCTTCGCCTTGTTTACATGTCTGTCTTTTGTCTGTTACATGCCTCGACCTGTGTCCCTCTATATCTCTCTGTTCCAGTGTATTTTCCTGCTCGTGTCTATTTTTTTTTTTTTTTTTTTAACTTCTTTTCCCCGTCTTTTCTTTCTCAGTGGCACTATACCCACGCCGCTCATTTCGACCCTCCCGCCACAATCACAGCCCAGCCCAGCCCGCCGCAGCAACGGCACTGGCAGTCCACAGGGATGTCAATGTCAAGTCGTCAAGAGGCAACCCACCAGTGGAGACACTGCACTGCAGCCGAGTCACTTCAGTGGTGTTTAGTGGCGCCTGTTCTGATCCAACAAACGCAGGACACAACCTACTAAGCCGCCTACTGACAACAATAATTGCTTAGTTGCGGAGCCGGCATGAGTGAGCTCTCCCTCCGGGGGCGCCACCACGTTCGCCCTACGACAGCCCCCATGGACTCGCCGATACCTGTGACCCCGACTGAAACAAAACAAGTCCATAGACGCGGGGAGAATATCGAAACTGAGGTCACAATTAGAGCAGGGCATGAAAGGACACATGATTTAAGTGTTTTTTTTTATGCTCGTGGATGAGAATGAGAATGATGAAGATGATACTACGGAATTCCATTCCGGTCTACGACTGCATGATGGGGCTGTGCTTTACACTTTCTTTCCCGGCGTCACCTATGCCTGAGAGATACAGACACCTGCAGTGTTGGTAAGGAAATTTGAGCAACACTCTCAGAGACGCATCCATAAGTGGATGAAACTCGACTGTGTGGTCCCAGTCTTCCGAATTGAGTCCGAATCAAACTCAGCTCTGGGTAGCAGCCGGTCGGGACAGAACAATCCCACATGGCTCTGATGGGAATCGAACCCACGACATCCCAGCCGGGAGTCCTCAATGCTTACCACTTCGCCACGACAGCCGGTTTGTCTGTTTTTCTGCTCCTGTATGTCTTTCTGCCTCTGTCTATCTTTCCACCCATATCTTTCTGCCTCTGTCTGTCTTTCCATCCACATCTTTCTGCCCCTGTCTATCTTTCAGCCCCTGACTATCTTTCTGCCTGTATCCATTTTTCTATGCATATCTTTCTTTGCTCTGTCTATTTTTCTGCTACTGTTGTATTTTTCTGCCTCTGCCTGTCTTTGTCTCCCTGTCTCTCTTTCTTACCCCTGGCTAGTTTTTGACCTTAATCTCTCTCTGTCCCTGTCTATTTTTATGCCCGTCGTTATTTTCTTTCCATGTCTTTTCTTCCGTGCCTGCCTACCTTTCTGCTGCTGTCTGTCTGTCCATCCCTTTCTGTCTGTCTGCCCTTATGTCTCTTATCCCTATCTATTTCCATAGCCTTTTCTCTTTTGTATGTGTGCGTGCGCGCGCCTGCATACGTGCGTGCGTGCGTGTGTATGTGTGTGTGTGCGTGGATGTGTGTGTGTGTGTGTGTGTGTGTGTGTGTGTGTGTGTGTGTGTGCGCGCGCGCACGTGTGTGTGTGGTGGTGGTGGGCGGGTTAACATGCTCGTGTCGTCTTCGGGCGCAACACGCAGCTGCACACTTACAGCCTAAAGGCTTTCCCGTAATAATGGACCAGGTGTGGTGGCTATAGGCTGAACACACAATCTGCCATTTGCTTAATGGTGGTAGGTAGAGCTATCAAGAACCGCCACTTCACATTTCTTGCCTCATACCTCGGGTAGATGTAAATACGTAAACGAAAGAGCAGATACAGTAAACCGCCACGTTCCGATGACCACAATTAGCCTATCAACACATTGTGCACACACGGCCCAATGTATGTGTTATTATCAGGCCATGCAAGACTTGTTTGCTTGTTGAGTTAGTATTTCCTTTTGATGTACACCCAAATGATGCCTCCCTTGGTGCCAGATGATAAGCCATACACACTGTTTATGTATCACGGTTTTTGTCCTTGCATGTCAGTTTAATCAGCTGCACTTATGTGTGGTACATAGACTTGAACTGGCAGATCTACACCCGTGCTGAACCAGCTCCAAAGCACGTCACTGACTTGTCAGTGCCATGACCAGTTCCAGAACAATCTCAAGAGCAGCGGCGAAGGGCTACTTTCTCATAGCTGAGGTTTGACCAGCTGTAGAGGACTCCTGTCGCAAGAGAACTTGTGCTGTAAAGACATTTCAAAAAAGTATATGAGTGTGAGTGATGCCAATGTGGTGTGTGTGTGTGTGTGTGTGTGTGTGTGTGTGTGTGTGTGTGCGTGCGTGCGTGCGTGCGTGCGTGCGTGCGTGCGTGCGTGCGTGTGTGTGCTTGCGTGCGTGCGTGCGTGCGTGCGTGCGTGCGTGTGTGTGTGTGTGTGTGTGAGAGAGAGAGAGAGAGAGAGAGAGAGAGAGAGAGAGAGAGAGAGAGAGAGAGAGAGAGAGTGCGTGTGTGTATTTATGTGTATGTGAGTATGTGTGTGTGTGTGTGTGTGTGTGTGTGTGTGTGTGTGTGTGTGTGTATGCGTGTCTGTGTGTGGGTATGTTTGTGCGTGTATGTGCGTGTGTAGGTGAGTTTGCATCGCGCGCGTGTGTGTGTGTGTGTGTGTGTGTGTGTGTGTGTGTGTGTGTGTGTGTGTGTGTGTGTGTGTGTGTGTGTGTCCGCGCGCGTGCGTGCGTGCGTGCATGTGTGTGTGTATGTGTGTGTATACGACAGAGCTCTCTCTCTCTGTCTCTCTCTGTGTCTCTCTGTGTCTCTCTGTGTCTGTCTCTGCCTCTCTCTCTCTCTCTCTCTCTCTCTCTCTCTCTCTCTCTCTCTCTCTCTCTCTCTCGCTAGATAGTTATGTTGTCAAACATTTTCCATTAGCCGAGAAAACTTCCTGTCCTTTCTTTTATTTGTTTTCAAACATTTAAAAAAAAATTCCGATAACGACAATGAAGCCATCGTACCACGCGGAATACATAATATACAAACAAATCACACTGTCTTAGCGTGACAGCCAATGCAATAAAAAGTGTGAGAATCCAGACAATGCTGCATGAAAATCCAATGGCTTGTGTCTCGGCCCACCAGCCTCCTTGTTCCCCTTCTGTGATGTCCTCATCAACTACCCTCTCCCCACTTCCTCCATCGCCCCTCCTATCAACTACCCTCTCCCCACTTCCTCCATCGCCCCTCCTATCAACTACCCTCTCCCCACTTCCTCCATCGCCCCTCCTATCAACTACCCTCTCCCCACTTCCTCCATCGCCCCTCCTATCAACTACCCTCTCCCCACTTCCTCCATCGCCACTCCTTAATAATAGCTTGTCCTGTTCCTTCGCCATCCCACCTATCTTCACACACTAGCCCCTGCGGCCCCCCCCCCCCCTCTCTTCACACACTAGCCCCTGCGGCCCCACCTCTCTTCACACACTAGCCCCTGCGGCTCCACCTCTCTTCACACACTAGCCCCTGCGCCCCCCCCCCCCTCTCTCTTCACACACTAGCCCCTGCTGCCCTCCCTCTCTTCACATACTAGCCCCTGCGGCCCTCCCTCTCTTCACACACTAGCCCCTGTGGCCTCCCCTCTCTTCACACACTAGCCCCTGCGGCCCCACCTGTAAAGTGGCCCTACCCAACACTGCCCATTTACTTGTAATGATATTCGATGTCCAAGTGCTACGGCTGACGTAGTTTTGTCGTGTTGTTTGTTTGTTTGTTTGTTTGTTTGTTTCCAAGTTTGAGGTCGTTTAGCTCTCTAGTTTGAATCTGGATGTTTGGAAACAAATAAGGTGTCAGTTGTAAAATGGGTGATAGTTGAAAGCTGTGCGAGTAGTCCTTGTACTGGATGGTGCATGAAAGTTGTGGTGTTAGTGCTCATATGGGATGGTAGATGAAAGTTGAAGTGTTAGTGCTCATATGGGATGGCAGATGAAAATGGTGGTGTTAGTGCTCATATAGGATGGTAGATGAAAGTTGAAGTGTTAGTGCTCATATAGGACGGTAGATGAAAGTTGTGGTGTTAGTGCTCAGATTGATGATAGATCAAAGTTCTGATGGTAATCTTCATGTTGGATGGTGGATAAAAGTTATGAGTCTTTGGTAATTTTGAGGGACAGATGAAAGCTGTATTATTTGTGCTCATATTAAGGGACAGGTAAAGGTTGTGTTAACAGTGTCCATATGTAATGAGAAGTATGAAATACGTGATGTTAGTTCTCATAATGAGGGCAAGTAAACGCCGTGGCGTTTGTGTTGATATTGAGAGTAGATGAAAGCTGTGGCAGTAGTGGTTATATTGGGAATGCACTAAAGTGGTGATGATTGTTTTCAGATTGAAAACCGGTGAATATGTTGAGGTAAATCTTCAGACTGAGGATAAAGAAAAGTTTATCTTTTGATGCTGGCATATGATAGATGAATATTGCGGGTGTAAGAGCTTAGATTGAATGGCAGATGAAGTTGTGGACATTAGAGATCATACTGATGACAAATGAGAGCTGTGATGTCGCTGCTCATATGCATGACAGATGGGAGCTGTAGTGTTAACATTGACAGTGGATGACATATAGAACCTATGGGTGTTAACATTGACACTGGATGACAGATGGCAGCTGTAAATGTTAACTTTACACTGGATGACAGATGGGGGTGGTAGGTCATAACATTGACAGTGGCAGTTGTAGGTGTGACATTCACACTAGACAACAGATGGGAGTCGTGGGTGTTATAATTCACACTGGATGACAGATGGGTGCTGTTGGTGTAAACATTCACACTGAACGATACACTGGGGCTGTTGGTGTAAACATTCACACTGGATGACAGATGGGAGTTGTAGATGTTAACATTCACACAGGACCACAATTGAGGGCTGTCGGTTTCAGCATTTAGACTCGATGACAAATGGCAGCTGTGGGTGTTAGCATTCATACGCAATGAAAGATGGGAGCTGTGGGTGTTAACATTTAGATTAGATGACAGATGGGAGTTGTCGGTGTTAACATTCACATTGGATGACAGATAGGAGCTGTGGGTGTTAACATTCACACTAGATGACAAATTGTAGTTGTGTATGCTAACATTGACACTGGATGACAGATTGAAGTTGTGGGTGTTAACATTGACACGGGATGGAAGATGGGAGCTGTGGGTGTTAACATGGACGCTGGGTGGCAGATGGGATTTCTGGGTGTTACATTCACACTGGATGACAGATGGGGGCTGTAGTTTTAACGATGACACAAGATTACAGATGGAAGCTGTGGGTACTAGCTTTCACAATGGATGACAGATGGGGCTGTATGTGTTAACATTGACACTGGATGGCAGATGGAAGCTCTGGGCGTTTACATTCAATCTGGATGACAGATAGGGGCTGTGTGTGTTAACATTGACACTGGATGACAGTCCGGAGCTGTGGGTGTTAACGTTGACATTGATGGCAGATGGGGCT
>CM031620.1:65209347-65214347 GCA_018398815.1 Conus ventricosus | reverse complement strand
TATTCCGGCTCCCGTATCACAGGTAACACTGATAGTGCTCTTGATTCTGGAGCAATATTCATGAGGTTTTCCGATAAATAATATATAATTGTTCAGCATTAAATAATATTCATTAAACTGTTTTTTGTTTTCATCAGGCTTGTCTAAACGATTTCTTTGTCTACCAAATAACGCCTCAATTAATGAAAGTGTCTGAAGTTTTTTTCAAGTCTGGATGATATCATTGTTTCCACTTTCCCCCTAAGGTTCCTGTTGTGGTAAAATAAAACAAAATGGAAACTTTGTATAAAATCCATCTTCTCCCGGCCGGCAAAAACACAGCCATGCTGTCAGCACCGCGTCCTTCGTTCCTGCTTCTGGAGTTCTTGGCCTGCGCCTGCTGTGTGCTGTTCAGCTTCTTTTTCAAACAACGCACTCTGCTCCCTTCTGGAGTTCTTGGCCTGCGCTTGCTGTGTGCTGTTCAGCTTCTTTTTCAACAGCACACTCTGCTCCCTGTGACCTTCGGCTTGCTCTGCCATGCAGCCTCTCTTTTGAAGTCGGTGATGGAGGAACCGGTGTCAACTAAGTTTTGGCAATGGGATGGTAAGACTCGTCTCTCTTTGAGAGTCTGCAAACAAAAGGACAACGTACCTCTCTGACTGGTGGCTGGATGGGAGTCACCTTAGTTTCAGTTTTCTCAAAGATTTGTCACGGGTGTGGATAAGTCCGTGCATGCTAAGCCACATCTGCAAGGCAGATGCAGATGCCTGAACCAGCACAGTAATTCTACACGCTAATCAAGCCTAGATCGCATGCGCTTATGAGTCTCTCTCTCTCTCTCTCTCTCTCTCTCTCTCTCCTCTCTCTCTCTCTCTCTCTCTCTCTCTCTCTCTCTCTCTCTCTCTCTCTCTCTCTCTCTCTGTGTGTGTGTGTGTGTGTGTGTGTATGCGTGCGCTCGCGCGCGCGAACTGAGCATTTCAGTTAACACACACACACACACACACACACACACACACACACACACACACACACACACACACACACACACACACACACACACACACACAAGTACACGCACACACACAATCATATGGTTGTTTTTTTTTTTTTTTCCCCCGTCTAATAACACTTATAGTGAATGGACGTTAAACTAAAGACCTAACACACACACACACACACACACACACACACACACACACACACACACACACACACACACACACACACATACACACACACACACACACACACACACACACACACACACACACACACACACACACACACACACACACGCGCGCGGATAAGGAGAATACATTAGTGTATTTCAGCTGTTGTTTCCGCAAGTACCTTAGCTTTGTTGCCAAGAACCTAAATCGGGCATTTGCGTTTGGAGGACCGACACACGTTGGGCTAATACACCAATCTTGTTCTCCGCTAGTAGGCTTACAGTTCGGCAAACCTGATCCTGTACGTTGAGTGGCAGCAGGTGTGGGTACTGATGACACTGTGGTGCTTTGGAAAGGGAGGAAGAATTCAAACTATTCCTGGTGTAGTTGGATGTACGGCATCTCTCAGACAACAGATGCTGGCAACACACACGTCCTTTGTCAGCCGTCTTCCCGATCGGATTGACGCCTTCTCTACCCGCGTTACACACGTCCTTTGTCGGCCTTCTTCCCGATCGGATTGACGCCTTCTCTGCCCGCGTTATGCCCAAGTTGTCATTCGTCAGCCTTTCCCGCAGTGGTCTACATCGTCAGCATGTTCACAGCTTGTGTCCTCATTGCTCTGCTGTTCGTTCCTCAAAAGATTTCGTCCCAAGTGACAGCTGGGATTATGTAAGACACCCGTTGATGCCCGTTGATTGGTCAATGTTTCGTTCTCTTGATCATCAGATATTTACCGACTTTCTTCAAACTTACGATAATGTCATTGAGTTTTACTGAACCAGATTCATGCACGGTAACAATATCATTCTGAACGGTGGACTAAATGTTATACCTCATCAACACTTTGCAATTCACTAGACATTCTTCAAGTGACATTATTTCTTTTTTAATGATGTCAAGTTTGAACGATGTCAGTGTACCCATTCATGAACTCCGAAAGCACGTATGTTCAAGAATCAGGTCACGAGAGAGAGAGAGAGAGAGAGAGAGACAGACAGACAGACAGACAGACAGACAGACAGACAGACAGACAGACAGACAGACAGACAGACAGAGGGTGGACATGAAATGAAGGATATCACGAACCACAATAGCATTCCAGAGAAGAATCAGTTAATATTCTGGGTCACTGTTACAGAAAACCCCCCCATTGATATCAGCCCTTTACAATAATACAGCTACAAGGAGGAGAAGGAGTGGAGGAGGGGGGGTAACAAAGGACGTTAGTAAGATAAAAAGAAATTGATGATTGATTGATTGATTGATTGATTGATTGATTGATTGATTGATGATTGATTGATTGATTGATTGATTGATTCATTCATTCATTCATTCATTCATTCATGTATTCATTCAATCATTTAACTGAATCGAAGGAAAATTAATTGAACGCTTTTTTTTAGTTCTATTCACCGGAACTTCATTAAACTGAAAAAAAAAGAAACAGAAAGGAAGCCAGGGGGCAGTGTGTGAGTGTGTGCAAATCAAACCGCCAAAGGAAGCAGTAAAAAGAAGAAACAGCCGAACGAGAGACAGGAAGTGAAGAGTTATCTCCTTCTCTTGTCACGGTGTCACGCGCAGAATGAAGTCCACCAAGAAAGAAGACCACGGAAGCGAACAGATTGTGTGTGTGTGTGTGTGTGTGTGTGTGTGTGTGTGTGTGTGTGTGTGTGTGTGGTGCGTGCGTGCGTGCGTGCGTGCGTGCGTGCGTGCGTGCGTGCGTGCGTGCGTGCGTGCGTGCGTGCGTGCGTGCGTGCGTGCGTGCGTGGTGTGTGTGTGTGTGTGTGTGTGTGTGTGTGTGTGTGTGTGTGTGTGTGCGAGTGTGCGTGCGTGCGTGTGTGTGTGTGTGTGTGTGTGTGTGTGTGTGTGTGTGTGTGTGTGTGTGTGTGTGTTTGTGTGTGTTTGAGAGAGAGAGAGAGAGAGAGAGAGAGAGAGAGAGAGAGAGAGAGAGAGAGAGAGAGAGAGAGAGAGAGGCAGGCTATATTGTATTCTTTTAACTTTGGATTGTTCAGGTTTATTTTCTGACATTCTTCTTATTTCACGTCAATGTTGGAACAGCATAACGAAGATAAGGAACCGCGAGATATTGCAAACCTGCAGCACCCATTACACTTCTTTGCTTGGAATATGAAGGATCCATGGGTGATACACAGGAGATTGGAGAGAGGGGACTGAGTGCAGAACGGGTTTATGTGAGTGGACTTACGCAAGCACGGAGGGGAAATGACAATTATTTGTGAACAGCGAGACTCCAAAGAAGGAGAGAGTATTCATCAGTCTGAATATTGTAGACTTCAGTGAAAGAAACAGTTTCAGTGAGAAAATCAATATCTCTCTCGTCTGTGTTTTTGGACACCCGTCTGTCCGTTTACTCCCCCCTCTCTCTCTCTCTCTCTGTCTCTCTCTCTCTCTCTCTCTCTCTCTCTCTCTCTCTCTCTCTCTCTCTCTCTCTCTCTCTCTCTCTCTCTCTCTCTCTCTCTCCGTACAACGGACTGGGTGACAGTTGCACATGATAAATGGGACTGGACGGTCTGGAGGTGGACAGTTCAGAATTGATAGGTCTTCCAGGACTTTGGCAATGGAGATGAGGGTTGGGTTCTGCCAATGAGAGCAGGCAGATATATTTTTTACGACCATCTCTTGCGTGTCCTTTCGCAGACTCCCTCCCATGATCCTTTCCCCCTCGCCGTCACAGCAGCTCTCCCCCTCCACACGTTCCTCCCTTCCCCGTCACTGTCTACAGTTACCCCCTCCTCTACCCCCCCCCCCCCCACCCCCTTCCCACCACCGCGTACTTTGTCAGGATCCTTGCACCAGTAGCATAGATGAAATTATCACGTGGCCTCGAGGCAGCCCACCAAAGGAGGCATCGCAATGATGATGAATCACTGTGATGGTATTCAAAAGTAACTGTCCTGACTCAATGTATCCACATAGCACTGGTTCGATCTCACCATCTTTCCCACCTCCCATCACCGTATCCAGTCCAAGCCCCCTCCTCTCATCCACCGTTCTAAGTACCTCCGTCCTTCTCCTCACCAACTCATCGTGTCGACCGGTCCTATACTGACGACAGCAATGGCTTAACCCTTTCAGTGTCACTGTGACCAAACCGCTACAGTGAGGCACAGCGTGCGCTCTTCATTTCCATATCAGTCAAGCCTTTGGCCGTATCTTTGGAACACACCCAAACATGAAAAAAGCGCGTAAACGATCGCAACACCCTTAAACACAAGAGAGAGAGAGAGAGAGAGAGAGAGAGAGAGAGAGAGAGAGAGAGAGAGAGAGAGAGAGAGAGAGAGAGAGAGAGAGAATACGAATATCTTTAATGAGGGTAAAATGGAAAAGCTTACAGCTTTTTTACACCATGCCCTCAAGAACACAAACAGTAACTAACAATTTCCAAATGCAGATATAAATGGTACACGAAAAGGAAACAATGAACAAGCTTATAACGACGAAACATGATACACATAAATATTACCTAGTAACAAGGGCTAGGTTACAATTTAGGAATAAATGTACATTCGGAAAAAAAAGAAGGAAGAAACGAAAAGAAGCATGTGCGCAAGCGCACGGGCTCAAACACACACACACACACACACACACACACACACACACACACACACACACACACACACACACACATACACACACACACACACACACACACACACACACACACACACCACACACACACACACACACACACACACACACCACACACTTACGTACACGTGAAACTCACACACACACATGCGCGCACGTGAACGCGCGCAAAACACACACACAAACACATACACAACACAACACACACACACACACACACACACACACACACACACACAC
>CM031620.1:65199347-65204347 GCA_018398815.1 Conus ventricosus | reverse complement strand
CTTTACATGTTGACTGTTACACGCTAGACCGCTAACTTCCTCAGTACAAGATGAGTGAACATGTATAAAGTTAGTGCAGTAACTTGAGAGAGTCCGTTGTAGATCCTGTGGTTGGTGTTTAGCCTGCAGACGACAAAATACACCAGGCGGTATTGAAACGAAGAGAGGATCCTTTTATTTACAAACGTTGAATAATATAGCAACAACAAACAGCAATCAAGATCAATAGGTCGTACAGGCCCTCAATCGTACATGCAGCAGCAAATTTTCTACTAATGGCAGCTTTTCATCGACTAGATTCAAACTCAGTGAAGACTCGAACACTTCTGTGCTCAGCAGTGACAAGAACTCAACAACCACTCTTATTTCTCTCTCCCGCACGGTCGCATAGCGCTCATCCTGTGAATAGAATTGCATTCTTTACAATGAAACAACAATGCATCGCATCCTCCCTAAAGAAAGCACACGATGGGCAAGGCGACGGCGAGGATGGCTCAGTAGGGAACCCTTTTTTATGGGTATTTAAGCCAAGAGTCCTTGACCTCAATCTGGCAAGACAAATTCTATGTCACCTGTTCGTTACCTACATATGTTTCTGTCTTTTAAGTATGCATTTAAGGCTCTAAAACTAGTCATCTCTTTCTGTTCTTTCCATTTGAGATTGCCAGTTTTGTTTATAAGAGACTGTAATCCTGTTTTTAAATTCAGTATATAACTCCATCCTCACATCCAACTCCCTAGCACATCCACACAATCCCAAATCCACACAATCCCAAATCCACACAATCCCCAAATCCACACTATCCCAAATCCATGCGCAGTTGAAATCTTCATTATGATAAATTGAATTTTCTTTCCCACGTTCATATTCGTTCAGTGTCATTTCATTGACCTCACTTTAATAATTACAGCCAATATTTTATACACTTGATATAACACAGAAGGTACAACGAGCAATTGCTAGTTTCACCATATACTACTGTATTCAAAGCATGCAGCTGAACTTTTAAAAATCGTTTCGTTGCAAAAATATGCATCTTTTCTAATGAGATCGCTAAATTTCAGCACCATGTGTAATACCTGGTTCGATGTTGGCATCAGAAAGTGTTCAGAGTATCCTAGAATAAATGCAGTTGAGTTTACGTAAAGCTCTTAAGAGTTGTACGTAAACTCAATTGCTTTAATTGAGAGAGAGAGAGAGAGAGAGAGAGAGAGAGAGAGAGAGAGAGAGGCGAGAGAGAGAGAGAGAAGGGGAGGGGGACAGACATACAAGCAGACGGAGAACTTCGGATTATTTATTCAGGCATGTACACTGAACGAGCATTTATCATTGCAACAAAAGCCGAGATCACACACATATATTGGGGGGGGGGGGGGGGGGGGGGACCTAAAAACACAGCAATCGACAGCAAAAGGAACGGATACTGACAAAGCTCTCGCAGAAGGCTTCATTTGTGTATAGGCAATAAACGTTAGGTCAAACGAAATTTGAATACATACTTATGAAATTCAAAAACTGAAAATCATTTTCGCAGTTGTTCAATGCAGCAGTGCACAAACCAACAGATTAACCTTGTCTATCTTCGAAATATCACGGGATGGACGGATGATGCACGCTCCTATACAGCATACAACACCACAGTTGTCCTCAGGATGGCCGGGATCTTGTGTAGTAGAGAGAGTTTTTGTATGGGAAAGAGAGAGAGAGAGAGAGAGAGAGAGAGAGAGAGAGAGAGAGAGAGAGAGAGAGGGGGAGGGAGGGAGGGAGAGAGATAGACAGACAGACAGACAGACGGACGGAGAGCTAGAGAGAGAGAGAGAGAGAGAGAGAGACAGACAGACAGACAGACAGACAGACAGAAGAGAGAGAGAGAGAGAGAGAGAGAGAGAGAGAGAGAGAGAGAGAGAGAGAGACGGGAACAGAGACAGACAGACGGACAAACAGTCAGACAGAGGCAGGGAAAGAGAAAGAGATAGACAGAGAGACAGCCAAAGATAGAAATGAGGAAGGCGGCTGTGGAAAGTGGGGAGGGAGAGCAGAGGAGGGGAGAGGGGCGGGGGGGGGGGGGGGGGGGGGAGGGGGTGGGGTGGGGGGGGGGAGGGGGTACCCGACAATGTGGAGGAGTTAGGGAAGGAAGCTGATTAAATCAGTGACCAGACAAGACGCGTCGACGACCTCCTTCAGTTGGTGAGATAAAGAGTGTACCAGCACAGGTTCACGTGGCCGGGCAAGAGCCAGGACAGAAGTTACAGCGTGCACAGGAGCCACTGCTGCTGATCCTCTGCTGGGCTGATGATGAAAGTCAAGAACTGAAAGACAGTCCTCAACAGGCTCGGTTTGTTTTCCTTGACACTGGCCTCAAGGATGTGAAGGTAACGCCGAGAAGCTTCAGTCGGAAGGGGATGACTTCTGTGATCTGGACAGGAGGTGTTTTCTGCACCGAGAGGCTGGAACTTGACGCTTATTTTCTGCTAAACTACATGTGAAATTTTATGGACATAACACACACACACACACACACACACACACACACACACACACACACACACACACCACACACACACACACACACACACACACACACACACACACACTTTCCCAGATTAAAATCCAATATATCATCCAATGTAAACATTAATTTGTCGGAGCAAGAGGAGAATAAGAATATGTGTAATGCGAATGAAGTATGCCAGTGTCGTTAAAAAGCTGGTTTGCACACAGAGAGAGAGAGAGAGAGAGAGAGAGAGAGAGAGAGAGGACAGAGACAGAGACAGAGACAGAGAGACAGAGAGAGACAGAGAGAGACAGAGAGAGAGAGAGAGAGAACTGGTGTGGGGCGGCGGGAGAGTATGGCGGGGGTGGTGGGGGTTCCTGTGGCAAATTCAATTTTCGGAAGCCACAGCCCAATCGTACTAAAGAAAACACAACACATAGCCATCCACATGACTCTGGCCCTATTCGGAAGCCACAGCCCAATCGTACTAAAGAAAGCACAACACATAGCCATCCACATGACTCTGGCCCTATTCGGAAGCCACAGCCCAATCGTACTAAAGAAAACACAACACATAGCCATCCACATGACTCTGGCCCTATTCGGAAGCCACAGCCCAATCGTACTAAAGAAAACACAACACATAGCCATCCACATGACTCTGGCCCTATTCGGAAGCCACAGCCCAATCGTACTAAAGAAAACACAACACATAGCCATCCACATGACTCTGGCCCTATTCATCTTCATAAGTCGTCCAATGAATAATTAAAAAATCCACATTCTCTTATCTTAATGTCTGTACAGAGATAGAGAGAGAGAGAGAGAGAGAGAGAGAGAGAGAGAGAGAGAGAGAGAGAGAGAGAGAGAGAGACAGAGAGACAGAGAGAGAGAGAGACAGAGAGACAGAGAGACAGAGAGAGAGAGGAAAGAGAGAGAGAAAGAGAGAGAGAGAAAGAAAGAGAGAGAGAGAGAGAGAGAGAGAGAGAGAGAGAGAGAGAGGAGAGAGAGAGAGAGAAAGAAAGAAGAGAAGAAGAGAGAGAGAGAGAGAGAGAGAGAGAGAGAGAGAGAGAGAGAGAGAGAGAGAGAGAGAGAGAGAGAGAGAGAGAGAGAGAAGAGAGAGGAAAGGATGGGGTGAGAAGACAGAACTGCCAGAAAGAATAGTCATCCCACAGTGCACATGCATAGTTTTGATGAACCATGTAGAGGATAACTGAATGGAGTATTTAAGCCACGCATTTCAAATATAATGGCATGACAGAACAGTTTGTTTCATTTTAAAGCCCAGGTCAGTGACAGGAAAGGGAGGTAACCTGGCAGTGCACGCTGTGAACTAAGAGTGTGCACTCAATGAGCTCACTCTCCATGACTAATCCGTCAGTCTGAGTGTGCACTCAGCGAGCTCACTCTCCATGACTAATCCGTCAGTCTGAGTGTGCACTCAGCGAGCACACTCTCCATGACTAATCCGTCAGTCTGAGTGTGCACTCAATGAGCTCACTCTCCATGACTAATCCGTCAGTCTGAGTGTGCACTCAATGAGCTCACTCTCCATGACTAGTCTGTCAGTCTGAATGTGCACTCAATGAGCTCACTCTCCATGACTAGTCCGTCAGTCTGAGTGTGCACTCAATGAGCTCACTCTCCATGACTAGTCCGCCAGTCTGAGTGTTCACTCAATGAGCTCACTCTCCATGACTAGTCCGTCAGTCTGAATGTGCACTCAATGAGCTCACTCTCCATGACTAGTCCGTCAGTCTGAATGTGCACTCAATGAGCTCACTCTCCATGACTAGTCCCTCAGTCTGAATGTGCACTCAATGAACTCACTCTCCATGACTAGTCCGTCAGTCTGAGTGTGCACTCAATGAGCTCACTCTCCATGACTAGTCCGTCAGTCTGAGTGAGCACTCAGTGAGCTCACTCTCCATGACTAGTCCGTCAGTCTGCTCTTCATAGATGTCAGTGAAAATGCACTTCTATAGTCTACGGTTTGCTGCTTTTCTCGACGTATCAAACCGATTACAAAGATTAAGGAGCGATTTATTGAAATTACTCCAAATACTGCCTGCTTCTTTGAACGTCTGCCGTTTCTCCATCTACTTGACGTCATTGATACATAGTGCTAAATGCTGCGTCTGCCCTGCACCTTAACCGGGGCGTTAAATAAACAATTCTGGATTTACCCATGTTCACATAATGATATTACACAACTGGTACGTGCTAGATTTTTCACGTTTGTATCTCGCTCGGTTGTTTAAAGTTCCGTCCACTGATGAATGCGTCGATGAACTGCAGATAATTATAGACAGCAAATTCCCGCGGAACTCTGAACGACTGAAACGACGGGTTGTGTCGGCTCTGGCAACGTCTAGAGTTCGATCACGTTGCAATCGTTGGGGAAGCCAGAGAAAAGCCTGATCGACAAACACTGGTCAGCTGATGTCGGAAGTGCTACTGTTACATCCTAGGAGGGAGAAGCTCGCAGCTAGACGAGCTGGACAC
>CM031620.1:65176847-65194347 GCA_018398815.1 Conus ventricosus | reverse complement strand
TCGCCCTTTAACCGATCCGTGCTCCCCCCCCCCCCTTCTCATGCCAGCCACCTCTCCATCCTCTCCACACTTTTTTACCGACCCTCACAGTCAGTGCCTCTGGACAATGCTGACGACAGTTTGACTTCTCCCTTCCAGCGTGACTGTGCCTGAAGGCTGATGCCACAATTCAACAGCCATTCAAATCGTTTATCTTAGCGTTGGAACATATACACAGACCACAAACATGAACAGAAAGAAAATATGCGTAAATGTTCGTAACACACTTAAGCACGAGAGAGAGAGAGAGAGAGAGGAGAGAGAGAGAGAGAGAGAGAGAGAGAGAGAGAGAGAGAGAGAGAGAGAGAGAGTCCTGTTAACAGTTACCTCACACTCAGGCCCATGAACACGGAAGGTAGACGTCTGTAGACACGTGCACTTACACATATGTATAACCAACAGGACATTTAAGCATTAGGTATCTACTAGGTGCTGAAGCAATCAAGAACCTAGACTAGATCATCATTTTGTTCGTTCAAATGAATTTTAGTATGGTGAAACGTTGGGTACTGAAACGCGGGTTATAAAGTAACAAACAAACAACATGAGCTGAAAGAGAGCGGCAATACTGTAACAAACAAACAACATGAGCTGAAAGAGAGCGGCAATACTGTAACAAAACAAACAACATGAGCTGAAAGAGAGCGGTAATACTGTAACAAACAAACAACATGAGCTGAAAGAGAGCGGCAATACTGTAACAAACAAAATGAGCTGAAAGAGAGCGGCAATACTGTAACAAACAAACAACATGAGCTGAAAGAGAGCGGCAATACGGTAACAAACAAAATGAGCTGAAAGAGAGCGGCAATACTGTAACAAACAAACAACATGAGCTGAAAGAGAGCGGCAATACTGTAACAAACAAAATGAGCTGAAAGAGAGCGGCAATACTACAAAAGCGCGAGTCATTTTTTGTTTAACTCAATCATTTTCATTACCTGTGCTTACTATATTTCTCTTCATATTTTCAATGTTTGAAGCCATAACTTATGAGTTATATCTTTCGACACAAAAAGACACACAGCACAATAATAATTGTACCACACTTTAAAACGTGATTTCCCATCAGCAGAATAACTTACTTACCTTGATATTTGGATTGCATTTGATTTGTCTATTTAAATAAATGTTAATGTGCGCAAGCGCGCGCGCACACACACACACACACACACATACACACACACACACACACACACACACCACACACACACACACACACACACACACACACGCACGCACGCACGCACGCACGCGCACGCACGCACGCACGCACGCACGCACGCACGCACGCACGCACGCACGCACGCACCACACACACACACACACACACACACGCACGCACACACACTTGCCTGTCAGTGCCAAGTCAGGCAATACACACTACAATTCTGGGTGTTGACGCTGCCTTTCTGCTCCCACTCCGGCCATGCTAGTGTACGACTGATACAGTGGGGACAGTCAAGACGATTGTCCCTGAGGGTGTGATCCTGTGGGAACAGTCAAGACGATTGTCCCTGAGGGTGTGATCCTGTGGGAACAGTCAAGACGATTGTCCCTGAGGGTGTGATCCTGTGGGAACAGTCAAGACGATTGTCCCTGAGGGTGTGATCCTGTGGGAACAGTCAAGACGATTATCCCTGAGGGTGTGATCCTGTGGGAACAGTCAAGACGATTGTCCCTGAGGGTGTGATCCTGTGGGAACAGTCAAGACGATTGTCCTGATGGTGTGATCCTGTGGGAACAGTCAAGACGATTGTCCCTGAGGGTGTGATCCTGTGGGAACAGTCAAGACGATTGTCCCTGAGGGTGTGATCCTGTGGGAACAGTCAAGACGATTGTCCCTGAGGGTGTGATCCTGTGGGAACAGTCAAGACGATTGTCCCTGAGGGTGTGATCCTGTGGGAACAGTCAAGACGATTGTTCCTGAGGGTGTGCCAGAGGATCCCTCTGGAAGTTCTGTGCCACTAACTTCCTCTTTTCTATCACTCTCTTTAACTTCTGTTTTAAAACAAAAATCAGCTTTTGTTCTTCTTTACTGACTTCTACTGTTTTCTGCCTGTGTGGACCATTATTTTGTTTTTGCAGTGAAAAATCTGACGCATATTTTTGGTCACAATTTATGGCATGTCAACCCTTTCTGTTTATTTATTTGTTTGTTAACCTGTAACTGGCAACTAGGTAGTGAATAACGTACACACTGTCCAAGGTAGTGCATACCAGCTGTCCATTGTGAAATGTCCATTCCTCCATATGACTTTCCTTTTTTACATTTCAATATCATTTGTTGACTTTTATTTCTCTTTTAAAGATCTTGGAATGATCAATCACGTGGAATGACTCTCACATTCAGAACTGTCTTTTCTCCTCTGCCTTAAACATGTCAACAGTTTACCTGCTATTTCATAGATTGCTTTTGTTGTTTGTTCCTTTCACAGAATGTCATTTTGTAACGGTAAACCTCTTCAGCACCTGTTCAGAATGTAACTTTTCCAATATATGTTAGTGAGCCCTGCACAGACACAATGTGGTCGGCTGGGCTGTGATAACTAACACTATGAACTATTACTAATGGATCTCAACTGCTCTCAGTTTGCTTTATTGTACACAAAGCAGCCCATGGATTCCTGCAGACATGATAGGCTACAGGTCTTTATTGTACACAAAGCAGCCCATGGATTCCTGCAGACATGATAGGCTACAGGTCTTTATTGTGCACAAAGCAGCCCATGAATTCCTGCAGACATGATCGGCTACATGTGTCGAAAGAAAGCGTCTGTAAAATGAGGGTGAGCCCGTGCTGCAAAACATTGGGGTTCAAAGCCTCCGGCGTCTTAAAGGTTCATGGTGTTCTTCCTGGGAATCACACACGCCACCACGACCTTCCACTGACAGTGCACATGAATCTGGCGACTTAAACCTCATATCCCTCACGAGGCATGGGTGTTCAAAGGGGGAATCGATATGGGGTGCACCTCAGGAGAGTGGGGTTAAAAGGGTCACAGTATTCGGTAAACGTTTTCCGAATAGTGATGATACATGAAGACTCGACAGCTAGACCAGTATCCTTGCCCGGTTGACCCTGTAGCACGTGCATCAGACTTGCCCCATCTGACCCATAGCACGTCCATCGTCTGTGGCTGGGAGACTGATGGTTATGATAAATCCTGCAATGATGCGATCGTTCTCAAAGAGTTTACACCCAACACTTCTCAGCCGCAGACAGAAATACTAAGCACTTTATCACGAACGGTGATGATGACGGTGTTGATAAGATCATTCATATCCAGCACTGGGTCAGCCATGCAAAACCTAAAACCATACTGACACAGTTCGGTCCTCACACTGGCCACGAGCTTTTGCCTTTACTGTTTTGTTAACAAAGCTTGGGAGCTTTGTGCATCTTGTATGTCTTCACCTGTCGTCCTGGAGTTTGTTAACAAAGCCTAGGAGCTTTATGCATCTTTATGTCTTCACCTGTCGTCCTGGAGTTCGTTAACAAAGCCTAGGAGCTTTATGCATCTTTATGTCTTCACCTGTCGTCCTGGAGTTTGTTAACAAAGCCTAGGAGCTTTGTGCATCTTGTATGTCTTCACCTGTCGTCCTGGAGTTTGTTAACAAAGCCTAGCAGCTTTATGCATCTTTATGTCTTCACCTGTCGTCCTGGAGTTTGTTAACAAAGCCTAGGAGCTTTATGCATCTTTTATGTCTTCACCTGGAGTTTGTTAACAAAGCCTAGGAGCTTTATGCATCTTTTATGTCTTCACCTGGAGTTTGTTAACAAAGCCTAGGAGCTTTATGCATCTTTTATGTCTTCACCTGTCGTCCTGCTCCTGAATTATTTTAACCAGGAGAGAACAGAGATCGTAAGTAAATTCATATCAAGAGGATGCCCAGCTGTTTTACCATATACCAAAGTAGTTGTTGTTGGCAAAAATGCCTTAAAAGTCGACTTAACACAAAAAGAGGGATTTGATTTTCTTTCCAAACGCAGCATCAAAGCTACATACTGAAATATAGGTTAAACATGACAATTAAAAGAAAAACATCAACGACAAAATAAGGGAATCGTTATTTTGCACTTTTATTCCCCAGAAGCTTGTTCACAATATATTTTTTCAGTTCTACTAGCCAGGTCTTTTCGGCTAATGACCAGATTCATAATATGATGAGAAATGTATACTTGAGAGTTCATGCATATGGACAGGAGACATAGAAAGTCAGTGGTATGTTCATATCTCTCTCGCTGCAAGAAACCCACTCTTTCTAAATACATTTACGTTGCTTTTTATCAATCTAAGTTTTAATTGTAATCAAGTAATATAATTGTAATCAAGTAATATTTACTTGCAAATACTTAAACCGGATTTAATACACTGTTCTTGTGAACAGGTGCACTAAATAAACGTTTAACAGTCAAACAAAGGTCCAAGCAAGTATTTATTTCAGTACCTCACAGTAGCACGATGGCAGCCTAAACGCGTTTGAAGTAAAAAGAACATTGACAGTAGGAGACAGTACTTCAAAACATTTAAATGTTATATAGTGTGTCCGTACTTTCTCAATGCGGGATAGCACCAACTTAGGTGACCTTCGTCTTCCTACTAAGTTCTGTATAAAGCACAGTTGAATCCATCATCCATATGACATATATCATTATAGTAGCGCTGAAAATAAGAGGACGTTCTATATGGGAAACGGAGAGAGAGAGAGAGAGAGAGAGAGAGAGAGAGAGAGAGAGAGAGAGAGAGGAGAGAGAGAGAGAGAGAGAGAGATGAGGGAGGGGGCTGTAGACTGGGGGAAGAGTAAAGGGTGCATGACAATAGTAGGGAATTAGGGAAGGAAACTGCTTCAGTCACAGACCAGATAAGACAGTCCAGTTCAGTTGGAAAGATGAAGAATGCAGGAGCAAAGATTCGCGGGGCCGGGCAAGAGACGCCTGGGGGGAGGGGGGGGGGGGGTGTCAGTGTAGAAAGGAACAGCCGATCCTCTGGTACACTGACGGTGAGAGTCACGGGCTGACAGACAGTCCTCAACCGGTTGGGTTTCCTCTCCAGAGATCCCATCCCGACATCAGAGATGTGGACATTCTGTCCTCAGCGAAGACAACGCTCACAAGCTTCAGTCAGAAGGGAATCATGGCAGTGTGGTGTGGACTGGACGTCAGTGGCTGTGGTCTCCTCTGTGTGGAATCATCACAGTGTGGTGTGGACTGGACGTCAGTGGCTGTGGTCTCCTCTGTAGGGAATCATGGCAGTGTGGTGTGGACTGGACGTCAGAGGCTGTGGTCTCCTCTGTAGGGAATCATGGCAGTGTGGTGTGGACTGGACGTCAGTGGCTGTGGTCTCCTCTGTGGGGAATCATGGCAGTGTGGTGTGGACTGGGCGTCAGTGGCTGTGGTCTCCTCTGTGGGGAATCATGGCAGTGTGGTGTGGACTGGACGTCAGTGGCTGTGGTCTCCTCTGTGGGGAATCATGGCAGTGTGGTGTGGACTGGACGTCAGTGGCTGTGGTCTCCTCTGTGGGGAATCATGGGAGTGTGGTGTGGACTGGACGTCAGAGGCTGTGTTATCCTCTGTGGAGTGATGAGTGCATGTGAAGAAGTTCACGGGAGGATTTTTTTTCCAGCGCGGGGTGGAGTGGACTCATAGTTTTTGATAAACTACGTATGGAAGTTTATGAACAAACGCACGCTTATAATTCTTTAACGAAAAAAAAATCCAATATACCATCCAATGCAGACATTAATTTATCAGAGTAGCAGGTGAATATGCGTGATCCCAGTGAAACATATCAAGAGTTATTTCAAATCCACTTTGGACAGAGAGAGAGAGGAGAGAGAGAGAGAGAGAGAGAGAGAGAGAGAGAGAGAGAGAGGGTGTGGGGTAGTAGGGGAGCATGGCAGGTGGTGAATGGGGCGGAGGTTGAATTTCATTTTCGAAAACCTTAATCCAATCACACGGGGAAAAAACCCCGCTGTTTAGATGATTCTTTCTGCCTCCTGATCATTGTCATGCATCATCCCACGAGCAATCTATTAATCAATATTGACGGTTCTTAATTTTTGCGCGCGCGCACACACACACACACACACACACACACACACACACACACACACACACACACACACACACACCACCACACACACACACACACACACACACCACACACACACACACACACACACACACACACCACACACACACCACACACACACACACTCACTCACACATATGGGGTGGGGATGGTGCTGAGAGAAACAAGTCATCACGTAGACGGAAGATTTTATGGATTATTGAATGGAGTTTGTAACTAACGCAATTCAAATATTACAGCAATTAGCTTTTAGCATATTGAGCCCCATGTCGACTGGAGAGGAAAAGGGGGCACTGTTGCAGTACGACCTGTGCACTAGGTGTACGCACTTGAAGGAGCTCATTCTCGTTGACCAGTCCGTCTGTCTGCCCATGATAGCTGCCAATGAAAATACACCTTCATAAGTTGCTGTTTATTGTATTTCTCTGCACGACAATCCATTTATAAAGATTAAGGAGTGACTAGGGAAATTGTTCTAAATGCTTCCTACGTATTTGAATGTCTGCATGTCTCTATCTTTTTAGCGTTATTGGTACAAATTGTTAAATACTGTCTATGCTTTAGACCTTAATAGAGGTATTAAAGAAACAGTTCCGGATTGACCTATTTTTTTCATAATTGGTATGGGTTGCTTTTTTTTCTTGTTTTTTTTTTTCAGTTCGCCTCTCGCTGGGCTGTTCAAAATTCTATTTTGAGGTGAATACATCTATTAACTGCAGGTGTAGACAGTTCCTTTTCGTGAACTTCTAAACGACTGAAAGGCCGGATTTTGTTCGGCTTCGGCAGTGTTTGGTGTTCGATCACGTTGCGATCGTTGGAGAAAGCCGATGCTAAGCCTGATCGACAAACACTGGTCACCTGGTTGTGGGAAGTACCAATGTCACGTACGGGGACGGAGAAGTCCTCAGATCATCATTCAATAATACTGTTGACTTTTCCAATAGTACTGTTGGCATAAGCACTTGTGACAATGATCATCATGCAATAATACTGTTGGCATGAGCACCTGTGACAATGATCATCATGCAATAGTACTGTTGGCATGAGCACTTGTGACAATGATCATCATTCAATAATACTGTTGGCTTTTCCAATAATACTGTTGGCATGAGCACTTGTGACAATGATCATCATTCAATAATACTGTTGGCATGAGTTTCCCCTCCCTTCCCCCTATGCACACGTATAATATATGATGACAGCGCAACACGCTGAAACAAATTTGTAGATAGTTTTAAGATTCCTCTTTTAACTTGTTTTATATATATATATATATATGTAGTTGAAATACCCAAAATGATTTTGATAGTGCTCGACCCCTTGGGGAGCAACATACATACATATATATATATATATATATATATATATATATACAACAAACTAATAAATTCCAAGGATAAGTACCGAGCACCGTTCCAGCAACTTACAGAGCAGCTTGGTGTTGCAATGACTGCAAGAAATATTGAATTATAAACAAAGCTTGTTCTTCTGTCTTAAATTGAAGAAATAGGGGGAGATACGCATTCATATCTGCAGTGGTAGATGATTCTGCCTAACTAACAGTATGTGCTTGAGTGGGTGAATGGGGAAAAATAAAATAAATGCTTCTCAAAATGAGCCTTCAGCAAGCTTATATTCTCCAAGGGGGAGACATCCTCCAATAGGGAGGGAAACTCACTAACATAAAACTCCTGGTCATATACCGATATTTCGAAACTTGGTTGTTTCTCCTCAGTGACCGCGGAAAGTGGTAATTTGACTCCTCTGCCTTTTCAATTTTAAGAAGAATGCAATCCCAGAAAAGGCTGGTGTGTCATACCGTAGTATGTTTGTTGAGTTTTCAAAAACCTAACCAAAGGTGCCACCCAAGAAGCAAAAGAAAATCCTGAAAGAGCAAATCAAGCTACATTTTCTTGTGAAAAGTAGAAAATATAAAAAGATATCCTCTAAGACATAAGTGCTGAGGGCCAGTTCTTGGAATGAATCCGCAAGGGACTAAAATACAACAAACTAATAATTCCAAGGATAAGTACCGAACACCGTTCCAGCAACTTACAGAGCAGCTGGGATTGCATTCTTCTTAAAACTGAAAAGGCAGAGGAGTCAAATTACCACTTTCCGTGGTCACTGAGGAGAAACAACCAAGTTTCGAAATATCGGTATATGACTAGGAGTTATATGTTAGTGAGTTTCCCTCCCTATTGGAGGATGTCTCCCCCTTGGAGAATATAAGCTTGCTGAAGGCTCATTTTGAGAAGCATTTATTTTATTTTTCCCCATTCACCACTCAAGCACATACTGTTAGTTAGGCAAATCATCTACCACTGCAGATATGAATGCGTATCTCCCCTATTTCTTCAATCTAAGACATAAGAGCAAGCTTTGTTTATAATTCAATATTTCTTGCAGTCATTGCAACACCAAGCTGCTCTGTAAGTTGCTGGAACGGTGCTCGGTACTTATCCTTGGAATTTATTATTTGTTGTATTAGTCCTGCGGATATCAAGAATGCCCAGCTACTTTTCTTGAGGATATTTTTAATACTTTAAAAAATTCTTAAGTTAGTTTCTGATGCTTGTTCTTGGATGGCACTTTGATCAGGTGACTAAAATCAACAAACTAATAATCCAAGGATATAGTACGACACCGTCAGCAACTTACAGAGCAGTGGATTGCATTCTTCTTAAAACTGAAAAGGCAGAGGAGTCAAATTACCACTTTCCGGGTCACTGAGGAGAAACAACCAAGTTTCGAAATATCGGTATATGACAGGAGTTATATGTTAGTGAGTTTCCCTCCCTATTGGAGGATGTCTCCCCTTGGAGAATATAAGCTTGCTGAAGGCTCATTTTGAGAAGCATTTATTTTATTTTTCCCCATTCACCCACTCAAGCACATACTGTTAGTTAGGCGAATCATCTACCACTGCAGATATGAATGCGTATCTCCCCCTATTTCTTCAATCTAAGACATAAGAGCAAGCTTTGTTTATAATTCAATATTTCTTGCAGTCATTGCAACACCAAGCTGCTCTGTAAGTTGCTGGAACGGTGCTCGGTACTTATCCTTGGAATTTATTAGTTTGTTGTTATTTTAGTCCCTTGCGGATTCATTCCAAGAACTGGCCCTCAGCACTTGTGTCTTAGAGGATATCTTTTTATATTTTCTACTTTTCACAAGAAAATGTAGCTTGTTTTGCTCTTTCATGATTTTCTTTTGCTTCTTGGATGGCACCTTTGGTTAGGTTTTTGAAAACTCAACAAACATACTACGGTATGGCACACCAGCCTTTTCTGGGATTGCATTCTTCTTAAAACTGAAAAGGCAGAGGAGTCAAATTACCACTTTCCACGGTCACTGAGGAGAAACAACCAAGTTTCGAAATATCGGTATATGACCAGGAGTTATATGTTAGTGAGTTTCCCTCCCTATTGGAGGATGTCTCCCCCTTGGAGAATATAAGCTTGCTGAAGGCTCATTTTGAGAAGCATTTATTTTATTTTTCCCCATTCACCCACTCAAGCACATACTGTTAGTTAGGCAGAATCATCTACCACTGCAGATATGAATGCGTATCTCCCCCTATTTCTTCAATCTAAGACAGAAGAGCAAGCTTTGTTTATAATTCAATATTTCTTGCAGTCATTGCAACACCAAGCTGCTCTGTAAGTTGCTGGAACGGTGCTCGGTACTTATCCTTGGAATTTATTAGTTTGTTGTATTTTAGTCCCTTGCGGATTCATTCCAAGAACTGGCCCTCAGCACTTGTGTCTTAGAGGATATCTTTTTATATTTTCTACTTTTCACAAGAAAATGTAGCTTGTTTTGCTCTTTCATGATTTTCTTTTGCTTCTTGGATGGCACCTTTGGTTAGGTTTTTGAAACTCAACAAACATACTACGGTATGGCACACCAGCCTTTTCTGGGATTGCATTCTTCTTAAAACTGAAAAGGCAGAGGAGTCAAATTACCACTTTCCGCGGTCACTGAGGAGAAACAACCAAGTTTCGAAATATCGGTATATGACCAGGAGTTATATGTTAGTGAGTTTCCCTCCCTATTGGAGGATGTCTCCCCCTTGGAGAATATAAGCTTGCTGAAGGCTCATTTTGAGAAGCATTTATTTTATTTTTCCCCATTCACCCACTCATGCACTTACTGTTAGTTAGGCAGAATCATCTACCACTGCAGATATGAATGCGTATCTCCGCCTATTTCTTCAATCTAAGACAGAAGAGCAAGCTTTGTTTATAATTCAATATATATATATATATATATATATATTATATATATATATATATATATATATATATATATATATATATATATATATATATTACACGTGCCCCTTTTCCTCTTTACTTCAATTTTTTCTCCCCACCCCCACCTCCCTTTTTGTATCATTTCTATGCCTTACCACTAAGCACTGTTACTAATCCACCATAATGACTACCGTCACTAATATATCAAACCATTAAACAATAATTACAAAACAAACAGACAAACCCCACTGTTTCACCCCCACCCCCATCCCCACCCCTTTTCCCCCTTAAAAACAACCAAACAAACAAAAACACCACCTTTCCAGTATCCCTTCTCTTATTATATACCTTCTCATCATCGCCAGTATAATCACTATAATTGCCATTATTACCATTATTATCACGGTCATCATTACTATTCCCATTCCCATGGTCCCCTCCTTAACGGCCTCCATTGCACAGAAGATGCGTGGTTTCTCGTTCTTCGTGTTCATTGTCCCAAGTGCTGTCTGTTTTTGCCTGAAGAAGACCCATGAGGTCGAAATGCGTTGTGTTTTGTTCTGTAATCTGTTTGTCTGTCCTTGGCGGTAACTATCCACTCTTCTGTCAAAATTTTGTTTCCTCTTGTTGTTGTTGTTGTTGTTTTTGTTTTTTTTTAATATATATTATTGGGTCCTTTAGAAACATAACCCGCCGTGGTATAGTAATCTGATGGTTCGGAATTCGAATTCTCCCTCTCCCCCTCCCCCATCACCATAATCATCATCATTATCATTAGTGTTATTATTAGTAGTGTTTTGTTGTTATTGTTGTTGCTGTTGTTTTTGTTCTAGTTGTTTTGTTAATGTTGTTGCTGATGTTGTTGTACTTGACGTTCCTGTTGTTGTTCTCATTGTTATCATCATTGTTATCATCATTGTTATCATCATTGTTATCATGGAATGCCTTGGCACTGCTCGGCTCCTGCCCGGAGTTGTTGAATGTGCTCTGATTTAAATACGAGGGCTGGAACCATACAGCCGTCTTTGATGCGTTTACTTCATGGATATAGGTGTCGCTCAATGTTCTGCCCAACAACGCAGGTGTCTGTATCTGCAGGGCCTGGCTGATGACGGGATACGTTATGAACATATGCTGCGTGGAGTATAGCCTTGCCATGTCGAAGTAACGAGGGGGGGGGGGGGGGGGGGGGGGGGGGAGGAGAGGGAGAGAAGGAAAAGCGGGCGATGAAGGAAAGAGCGGGAGGTGGGGGTGGATCGAGGAGGGTGGGAGGGGAACGTTTCTCGAGAATAAGGAGAACAATAGAAATGAGGCACATGCAAAGTGATCGGCGTTCAGTGTCTTGGATGTCATCCGTCCCTTTAGACCTATATTCCTTTAAACCTACATTACAAATATACGACTCCATTCAAAAGTGTGTTTCATTACTCAACATTTCGGCCATTATAGTTTGTTTTTGTTACTTTATTCGTGAATCATTTTTATGGTTCTTTTTTCTCTTTTTCCATTTTAGTTATTTTGTTGTTTTTTTTAAATTATATATATATATATATATATATATATATATATATATATATATATATATATATATATATATATATATTTGTTAAAAAATAAGGTTTAAAAACTATCTACAGCGCTGTTTCATGCAATGCAATCATCAGGATGTGGTGGGTCTGTGCTGCCGGTGTTTTATAACTGCTTGTGTTGTCTGTCATCACGTGCTGTCTGTGTTTTTCGTGTGTTTCTGGTTCTTGTTCACTGATAGGAATTTCCACTTGTGCCTGCAGTTGTTAACCATTTCTATCCTAGTATTTAAAGTTGCCAGTTGTGGTTTGCATAGTATTATGTACTTTTCTGTTGAGCATAGGTTACATCTTTTTGAATTCCTATCAGTGAACAAGAACCAGAAACACACGAAAAACACAGACAGCACGTGATGACAGACAACACAAGCAGTTATAAAACACCGGCAGCACAGACCCACCACATCCTGATGATTGCATTGCATGAAACAGCGCTGTAGATAGTTTTAAACCTTATTTTTTAACAAATGTTGCTCCCAGTTCGGTTGAGCATTTTTTTTTAAATCTCTGCTGGTATTCACTACCATTGTCTTATATAATATATATATATATATATATATATATATATATATATATATTTATTTTTTTTTTTTTTTTTTTGGGGGGGGGGGGGGGAGGAATTGCACAGCATTATCCAGTAATGTTCAAGGACATGCTATTGCCTGACCTAAACTATATGGGATCGTAAGCATTTTGCACTGTCTACCTAGGGCGTGTTATATAGATAAAGTGATGACATATAAATGAATAAACATACTAATAAACAACAGATCAAAAGAAGGAAGTTACGAGATAATCGGCACGTCTTTAACTCACTGTGACATAAACAGTGAAAAAACCTTTGGCAACATTTTCAGTGTGAATCCTGAGACAACAAAGCAAACACACTATCAAAAACTGTACGCCGACAAACGAAGCTAATAGGGAAAGGGACCGAATTACCCAAAATAAAAGAAGCCTTGGAGTGGTGTCCCATTAAAAGTGATGGTTTTCCTTTGCAGCAGCCAGAGGTCCGTGAGAGAGGAGCCAGGCTCTGTCAGCGGGAACATCCCTTTTAAAATGGACAGTTCAGGGTCCGTCAGATTACCGGAAAAGAAAAAATAAATAAACACACAAACGAGCGGGATAAACAAAGGAGAGAAATAAACAGGTCTACAAAAACAACGAGGACAAAGAGACAGGGGACAGGCGCTAAAATCTGACACTAGAACAAGCAGGGAAGAGGAAACAAAGAAAGAAATAGAAGAAACAAACAAGACCTTCTGCATGGTATACATGACAACAAGACCTTCTGCATGGTATACATGACAACAAGACCTTCTGCATGGTATACATGATATTTCAGCCAGCAGTAAAGATGTGCTTTGTTGACATGTGCAGTCTTTCACCCGGCAGTCAGGATGACGACTGCTGACACTTCTTGACAGCGAGCAGGATACATGAGGTTCACTGACGTACTGGATCCTATATCTTGCAGTTAATGTGTGTTTGTTGGCATATGCAATGCCTCACCTAGTACTGTACATGGGGTTCATTAAAATATGCAGTCTTTCACCTAGCAATACAGATAGGGTTTGTCAACACATGCCATCCTTCTCCAGCAGTAGAGCTGCAGTTTGTGAATGTGTGCAACCTTTCACCCACAGTGAGAATGTGATTTGTTTACTACGCGATCCTTCACCTAGCAGTAAAACATGGCTTATGATATATGCAAACCGCCTAGCAGTAAGGATTTTGTCTGTTTACTTATGCGATCTTTAAGCTAACAATAGACACGTGATTTGTTGACATATGCAGTCTTTCCCATAGCAGTGTATATGTAGTTTGTTGACATATGCTATCCTTTTAACGGCAATCAAACTATGCTTTGTTCATATATGTAATCGTTCACCTAGAAGCAAAGATGTCGAATGTTGATAAACACAATCATTCACCAATCAGTAAAGATGTGGTTTATTGCCATATATAATCATTTACCAAGCAATGAAAATGTAATATGTGGTCATAAACAATCCTTCAAATGGCAGTAAACGTGTGATTTGTTGATATATGTCATGATTAGCATATCAGTAAATATGTGCTTTGTTGATGTATGCGATTCCTTGCATAAGTAAAGATGTGTTTTGGTGATTTATGTGATCCTTCACACGTCGTGAAAATGTGTTTTGGTGATATATGTGATCGTTTACTCTATAGGAACATTGTGGTTTGCCGCGTTACGTGATCATTCACCTTGTGGTAAAGATATGTTTGTATACATGTGTGATCCTTCGCCTTGTGGTAAAGATGTGTTTTTAGACATGTGTGATCCTTCACCTTGAGGTAAAGATGTGTTTGTAGACATGTGTGATCCTTAACCCTGTGGTAAAGATGTGTTTGTAGACATGTGTGATCCTTCACCTTGAGGTAAAGATGTGTTTGTAGACATGTGTGATCCTTCCCTTGTGGTAAAGATGTGTTTGTAGACATGTGTGATCCTTCACATTGAGGTAAAGATGTGTTTGTAGACATGTGTGATCCTTCACCTTGAGGTAAAGATGTGTTTGTAGACAAGTGTGATCCTTCACCCAACAGTAAACATGTGGTTTGTTGACATGAGACCTACGACAAGATGTGAAAGATGTGATGCTGGTATAACCGACTCACCATATAATTGCACTTGTTCCCTAAACTTAAACGACCTTCGACAAAATTGACCATGAAATTGTGGTCTTGTTGATTAAAAGTGATCTTCCACACAATAACGCGGATGTAGCTTCGTTGGCGTAAACTATTTCCTACATAACTACGTAAACTATTTCCTTACTTTGGTGTCTTGTTGAGGTCAGCCACTTAGGTCTATGTATTTCCGTATGTCGCGAGTCGGTTTTGGTGCGAATTATGGAAGGCACACACCATTGCCCAGTTAATCTAACTGGCTATCTGTCTATTGTCTGTCCGTTCACCAGTCCTACCTCCTTACCGTGTCAGACTCTCGACTATAAAGTACACGCATTGTTGTCCAAGCGTGGGCAAGCAGTGTACCAAATTCGGTGCACAGGGACAACAAGAAGCTGGTCTACGTAGTTACCTGGAACAGCGGCCCAACCCACGGAACACTTCTCTCGTGGCAATAGTGACTGATGCCCGGAAATGGTTAGTGACCTCTGTTTGGGAACGGAACTCCGACAAAGGCGAATTGTGGGAAAGCACCGTCAGATACTGATCCTCCTTTCGTCAGAATCTCTTGATAAGCAAACAGCCCAAACCAAACCACCGAGGTGGTAGTGTTAGCGTGGCCATAGCAAAGTGCCATCAGACACGGTCATTTTTAAGGGAGTGTCAGTTGTTTTCACTTCCGACTTCATTGATTTGTCCGGAGGTCTCTTTGCTGTGAAACAGATGATAGATGTGGAGGGGGCAGAGTCCCTACCTTCGTCTTCGTTAGATTTGTCTGACACTGACACACAGTAGTTCATTGCGGGCAGGCCTCAGGGATCAGTGGACAGCACGCTGGCACGTGGTCACCTGAGAGGGCAGCTCAGCCAAAAGAAGATGGTCAGAAATCCGCAAGAGAGGTAATCTGTGTTAGAGTTCGCATTCAGGAAAGTGACCCTCCTCCCCCGACCCCTGTTTTCATGGGCACACCCAAAGCAGTTTTGGCCCATCAGTAAGTTTAATCGTTGAACCAGAGGGAGAGAAAATGCCCAAACCTGTGTGTAAGTTTAATCGTTGAACCAGAGAGAGAAAATGCCCAAACCTGGATGTAAGTTTAATCGTTGAACCAGAGGGAGAAAATGCCCAAACCTGGGTGTAAGTTTAATCGTTGAACCAGAGAGAGAAAATGCCCAAACCTGGGTGTAAGTTTAATCGTTGAACCAGAGAGAGAAAATGCCCAAACCTGGGTGTAAGTTTAATCGTTGAAACAGAGAGAGAAAATGCCCAAACGTGGGTGTAAGTTTAATCGTTGAACCAGAGAGAGAAAATGCCCAAACCTGGGTGTAAGTTTAATCGTTGAACCAGAGAGAGAAAATGCCCAAACCTGGGTGTAAGTTTAATCGTTGAACCAGAGAGAGAAAATGCCCAAACGTGGGTGTAAGTTTAATCGTTGAACCAGAGAGAGAAAATGCCCAAACCTGGGTGTAAGTTTAATCGTTGAACCAGAGAGAGAAAATGCCCAAACCTGGGTGTAAGTTTAATCGTTGAACCAGAGAGAGAAAATGCCCAAACGTGGGTGTAAGTTTAATCGTTGAACCAGAGGGAGAGAAAATGCCCAAACCTGGGTGTAAGTTTAATCGTTGAACCAGAGAGAGAAAATGCCCAAACGTGGGTGTAAGTTTAATCGTTGAACCAGAGAGAGAAAATTCCCAAACCTGGGTGTAAGTTTAATCGTTGAACCAGAGAGAGAAAATGCCCAAACCTGGGTGTAAGTTTAATCGTTGAACCAGAGAGAGAAAATGCCCAAACGTGGGTGTAAGTTTAATCGTTGAACCAGAGAGAGAAAATGCCCAAACCTGGGTGTAAGTTTAATCGTTGAACCAGAGAGAGAAAATGCCCAAACGTGGGTGTAAGTTTAATCGTTGAACCAGAGAGAGAAAATGCCCAAACGTGGGTGTAAGTTTAATCGTTGAACCAGAGAGAGAAAATGCCCAAACGTGGGTGTAAGTTTAATCGTTGAACCAGAGAGAGAAAATGCCCAAACGTGGGTGTAAGTTTAATCGTTGAACCAGAGAGAGAAAATGCCCAAACGTGGGTGTAAGTTTAATCGTTGAACCAGAGGGAGAGAAAATGCCCAAACCTGGGTGTAAGTTTAATCGTTGAACCAGAGAGAGAAAATGCCCAAACGTGGGTGTAAGTTTAATCGTTGAACCAGAGGGAGAGAAAATGCCCAAACCTGGGCGTAAGTTTAATCGTTGAACCAGAGAGAGAAAATGCCCAAACGTGGGTGTAAGTTTAATCGTTGAACCAGAGAGAGAAAATGCCCAAACCTGGGTGTAAGTTTAATCGTTGAACCAGAGAGAGAAAATGCCCAAACCTGGGCGTAAGTTTAATCGTTGAACCAGAGAGAGAAAATGCCCAAACCTGGGCGTAAGTTTAGTCGTTGAACCAGAGAGAGAAAATGCCCAAACCTGGGCGTAAGTTTAATCGTTGAACCAGAAGAGAGAAAAGGCCCAAACCTGGGTGTGCGCCTGCAATGAAGACAGCCCATATTACGATCGTTACCTTGATGTACTTTTCAAGTAAAATGCACGACTATATTACGTAATGAACTTGACCCATAAACTGAGAAAACGTAACACTATATGCACTAGAACAACAAGCATTATCTTCCAGCGATTTTGTTTCCCAGAACAGACCTGTTAAATAATATTCTCATCTGGAAGAGGTTATACACATCTGTGTTTCCGAACGGGGCTCTGACAACGGCGAATTGTGGGTAAACGAGACGAGATGCTGTTCCTGTAGTTTTTGGTTTAATGTAGGAAAATGTCGCTCATAGACTTGTGTGCGAGTGTGACTGGGTGTGAAGTCCGACAAA
>CM031620.1:65169347-65171847 GCA_018398815.1 Conus ventricosus | reverse complement strand
AATGTTGAGTATACTATGATGCTGATATGGAAAGACTGGAATCACAGTTGAATTTCATCCATGTGGAGGATGAGTGTCTGATAAAGTCGTTCAAATTTCCTTACCAACACTGCAGGTATCTGTATCACATGAACCTGGTTGGTACAGGGATATACTGTCGAAGCGAGATGAGTTGATATGCCTGGTTTTTTTGTTTGTTTGTTTGTTTGTTTCCTTATTGATCTAACGACTTATTCATCTCGCCGGAGGACACGGCATTTGTGAATTCATTTCGACTTACGCCTTCCGTTTTCGTTTTAGAAACTACGTGTTGCTGCTGCTGTTGTCGTTGTTGTCACTGTGTGTGTGTGTGTGTGTGTGTGTGTGTGTGTGTGTGTGTGTGTGTGTGTGTGCGTGCGTGCGTGCGTGCGTGCGTGCGTGCGTGCGTGCGTGCGTGCGTGCGTGTGTGTGTGTGTGCGTGCGTGCGTGCGTCCGTGCGTGCGTGCGTGCGTGCGTGCGTGTGTGTGTGTGTTTTGCCTGATATTTTAAAATTTTTCACGTCATTGTTTTGCTGACGTAGCGATGACGTAAGCAATCAACTTCATGAGCAATGTGGTAGTTTTGCATGTCTATGGTCATGATATCCACAATGCCATCACTAGGGCGCTTGAAACGTTTGACAAACCATCTGGACGTAAAAGCACACGGGTGTCAAGAATTAAATCAATACAGTTTGATGTTTGGTATATTTCATTTCTGCGAATACGTTGAACATTAAAGTGGGTAAGTATGTTTAGCATCTTTGCAATCCGAAAAAGTCGATATAAAGGTCTTAAATCGGTTTACCAGGCATTAGCAAATTCACATTTGCGCTGAGTGCTGACGCTATTGCATGTTGTGACATCATGCACTGTATTTGTGTCGAAAAAATCTTATCCACTAAAAGCATCTCTGCACTGCCCCCTTCTTTGTCGTTTTACGGTTGTGTAACAGAAGACATTAAAAGCGACTGAGTAGGCACTGCCTACGTTTCTTGCCACGTGAGATCTTCACCATCATCCCGTCTTTCCCCTTCCACCTCCATATCCTATCATTCTCACTCTGTCGTGTCCCTGTCTCAAGAAGTCCATTAACCCTTTACTGATCTACTGCTCCAGCCATCTATATCCAGAATAGAGAACAAGTGCCAGGGACTCTTCGACTTTGGGGGTATTTGGTCGCAGAAGTTTTCGCCAATATTTCAATGTAATGGTTTGATTCGGTGGGGGTTACACAACCCAAAACACCAGTTCATAAGCCTGGTGGATTGTGGAGAAATAAGATGAACAACACATCGACAGGTCAGAGAGTCGCCAGGGTTATGTTCTCTCCAATGTTTCACCTTTCAACGTCCATCTGTTCGACTGTTTCAAAGGAAAATATGGTACAATGGCTTCGTTATTCTGCTTTATTTCATTTTGTCTATTTATTGTTTTTGTTGCCTTTCTTAATTACAGAGAGAGAGAGAGAGAGAGAGAGAGAGAGAGAGAGAGAGAGAGAGAGAGAGACAGACAGACAGACAGACAGACAGACAGACAGACAGACAGTCAGACACGACAGACAGACAGGCAGGTATGTATTAAAATTATGATAAAATCTGAGCGCAGGTGCCTTTGATTTCCAGTCAAAAAGTGTACCCAAGCATCAAGATCCATTCCAGTCAACCATAAGATTTCTTCTCTTTTTCTTAACATGAAGAGGTTTTATCCGGTCAGTTAAGTTATATCGAATAGAAGCAAATGAAGGTGGGGTTAAACTACAGTGGGATTTTGACAATGCTTTTTTTTTTGGTTACATGTCTACACTGAACCGTAACACTATTATCAGTATCTAAACAGCCAGAGTTACAACACCCATAAGGTTTTTGTTTAAAGAATGTATCTCATACAGATTAATTCGCTTTTGTTGTTGCTCAATCAACTGAACAAAATCTTTTAAGGAGTCTATAAAGTATCCATTTGGCAACAAAATCACCATGTACTATATCTTTGCGCGCAATGTAGTCTTCAGCTCTACTGGAAGTGAACCAGCTGCTTCCTTTAGAGGAATATGCACCAAGTGGAGCGCAGAGGCCGGCGGATGAAGATGGCTGTTCCTCCCCTAGAAAAGCACAGACCTCTTTCTCCTTGCCCGGCATGACACTGGCGTTGCCACAACCAAAGGATAGACTTCCCCATGCATCCTGTATCTTGAAGACGTCTGTTATCAGACTGAAGCGGATTTCGTCTAAAACATATCCATATGTATTCATACAATATCACAGGTTTTCAGCTGGAAAAACTCAAGGCAAGTGAATAGAATGATGAAAACTCGTACCTCTCTTATGGATCACGCATAGACTGATACAATACCTCAGGAGCACATGCGTATGCTCTCATATGACATATATCACATTTAGTATTCAACACTGTGCCACAAACACAGTGATAACTTTTCGTTCATGGACATTCATGAATGGACACACGAACGGTCACTATACTAG
>CM031620.1:65156847-65164347 GCA_018398815.1 Conus ventricosus | reverse complement strand
CTATGGAAGCCATGACAGCAGATCCTAGGGAAGCCATGACAGCAGATCCTAAGGGTGCCATGACAGCAGATCCTAATGGTGACATGACAGCAGGTCCTAGGGGTGCCATGACAACAGGTCCTAGGAGTGCTGACAGCAGGCCCTAATGGTGCCATGACAGCAGGTCCTAGGGAAGCCATGACAGCAGGTCCTAGGGAAGCCATGACAGCAGATCCTAGGGAAGCCATGACAGCAGATCCTAAGGGTGCCATGACAGCAGGTCCTAGGGGTGCCATGACAACAGGTCCTAGGAGTGCTGACAGCAGGCCCTAATGGTGCCATGACAGCAGGTCCTATGGAAGCCATGACAGCAGGTCCTAGGGAAGCCATGACAGCAGATCATAAGGAAGCCATGACAGCAGATCCTAGGGGTGCCATGACAACAGGTCCTAGGAGTGCTGACAGCAGGCCCTAATGGTGCCATGACAGCAGGTCCTAGGGAAGCCATGACAGCAGTTCCTAGGGAAGCCATGACAGCAGATCCTAAGGAAGCCATGACAGCAGGTCCTATGGAAGCCATGACAGCAGGTCCTAGGGAAGCCATGACAGCAGGTCCTAGGGAAGCCATGACAGCAGGTCCTAGGGAAGCCATGACAGCAGGTCCTAGGGAAGCCATGACAGCAGGTCCTAGGAGTGCTGTCAGCAGGGTCTAAGAGTGCCAGGACAGCAGGTCCAAGGGGTTCCATGACAGAGGAGGTTCCAGGAATACCATGACTGCAAGTCGCAGAGATGCCATGATGGACGCTTGGTGAGTCAGGAATCTCCTCAGACGTCTGTCCTCTGTCCTTGAAATCTCTGCACAACAGGGCAAAGGTTTAGTCACCGGTCCATCCTTTTACGTATGCATTAGATATGGTACTTAAAATAATGTAGTTCTTTGATGATGCCACATCAGAGCTGGCTGTTTTACAGAAGATACTAAGGAATTTATTGATGAGCCTATTTAAGTAAAAACGTTTAGGGAGCATTTCGATGTAGCTATGTAACAAGAGGTGGATACAGGATACTACAGACTAATTATTTGAAAGTTGATTGTCAATGTATTATGCATACACACGTAGCAATGCTTGCACGATTTGTCCATTTAGCTGTAAATCATGTTTACTTAAGAACAAATCTGATTCCATCATACAAATACAAAACATGCGTAAAATTTTTTGTTGTCAGTCTGTATTCTTATCGAAAAGATTTTCTTCATCTCCGTGTGTGGTGTGTGTGTGTGTGTGTGTGTGTGTGTGTGTGTGTGTGTGTGTGTGTGTGTGTGTGTGTGTGTGTTTCTCTTCTTTCCGACGTGTTTGCTTTCGGTTGATATGAAGTTCAGCTCCATTAATAGACTTATTTTATTTGGATACAATAAAGCGGCAACTAAACTCCATCAGTCATACGACGATTGAGAATCAGCCCTGGGAGGAGGAGGAGGAGGAGAAGGAGGAGGAGGACGACGACGACGACGACAACGACGACGACGACGACGACGACGAAGAAGAAGAAGAAGAAGAAGAAGAAGAAGAAGAAGAAGAAGAAGAAGAAGAAGAAGAAGAAGAGGAAGAGGAAGAAGAGGAGGAGGAGGAGGAGGCTGGAGAGAGAGAGAGAGAGAGAGAGAGAGAGAGAGAGAGAGGGGAGAGAGAGAGAGAGATATTTGGGTGGGGATGGTGGGGATATGAGAAAGGATGGGGAAATGGGATAACCATGGGGTAGGGAGAAGGGCTGGCAACTACAAACACAGACAATGACACAAAGACAAACACAATGAGGATGGGATCAATAGCATTCGACTCAAAGCCATTAGTTGGACAGAACAAATTCAGTAAACCCAGACCAGACTGACCCATGAACAGAGAGGTCCTCATGAGGAGAGGTCTGAAACGCAATACTCGCCATAGCAAATGGAGAAAGGATCGTGGCAGTTTTGTCCTTCAATGACCCTCACCGTGTGATGAGGTGATGGACGGGCAGCATTGCTGAGTGAGGAGGGGAGAGATTTGCCTCGGCTCAGAAACGTCAGAGGTGGAGATAACTGGTGCCGTGGTTACCATGGCAGCGCCTCAACGGTCCTGATAGGCTCTGATACTAGTGCGCGCGCGCGCGCGCGCGCGCGCGCGCGCGCGTGTGTGTGTGTGTGTGTGTGTGTGTGTGTGTGTGTGTGTGTGTGTGTGTGTGTGTGTGTGTGCTTGCATTCTGGGTAGCTAGTTTTGCTTAGTTTGGTTTAGCTTGCTTTAGGCTGGGAGGAGGTGGCTGTTGTTTGATTTCAGTTTGGTTTGATTTAGGTGGAGTCTATCTCGGAGGTGGGTTTGGGTGGCTTAGGTGGGTTGGGTTAAATTTTGTTTGGGTTTGTTTAGGTTGAACCGAGTTGTGGTTTCGTTTGATTTAGCTTCATTTAGTTTCGTCAGATTGGTTTTATATTAGCTTAGTTTTGATTAGCTAAGGTTTGATTTGGTTTAGTTTGGCTAGTTTTGAGTTGGTTTAACTTGGTTTAGTATGGTTTATTTTGACCTGGCTTTCTTCTACCTTGGTTTGTTTCATTTGGATAGGTTTTGGTTGGTTTTGGTTGATTTGATTAAAAAAAATTTGCTTAACTTGGTCTGGTGTTACTTAGTTAAGCTTGAGTTGGTTTGATTCAGCTTGGTTTGGGTTGGTTTACCCGGCTTGGTTTGGTTTAGTTTAACTTTTATTTGCTTCCTTCGCTTTAGTTTGGTTTAGTTTCGTTTGGGTTGGCTTGGTTTGAGTTCAGGTTTGGGTTGGCTTGGTTTGAGTTCAGGTTTGGGTTGGGGTGTGTTGGATTTGGAATTTCTTCTGGTTTTCGTGTGATGCTGCTTATTTTCTTTATTTTTGCTTAGCGTTATTTTGCTTGGGTTTGAATACATTGTATGAACCAGAGAAATTCTATTTCCGCTATACTTTCATTTAATTCGAATTGACATTCGATTTTATTTGATAAGGATTTCGCAAAGCAGTCCTTGCGTATCAAAATTCAATTCAATCTGCATACGCCTGGCTTGACCCCCCACCCCCACCCCAACATCCCCCCCCCTTGCCCTCCTCCCCCCTTACCCCCCCCCCCTATTCGCATTATCAGTTTAATGTTGTCTTCATCCTGTATGCCATGCCATCTCTCCAGCTGATCTTGAAGACGACATGATTAAGAGGGATTTACCTCAGGATGGAAGGAAACAAAGCGAGGGAGACTGGGCAGGGGATTAGGAAGTACAGGTATGAGGGTTAGGGGGAAAGGGGTGGTGGTGGTGGGAGGAGCGTGGGAGGAGAGGGGCGGAGGACGACAGAAGGGATTGAGGGGGCAGGGGATGACTGACATTTCTAAAACAAAACAGATTACTAGGTATCAGTAAGTAAGTCTTAGTCAAGTATAGAGGTGTTTTCATTGTGGCAATGTTGCCTCCCTTGCTTTCGGTATGAATATTGCCCAGATGTTAAACTGTTAAACTGCTATTTGTCTCTCCTGCAGAAGTCGATCGATGACCCTGTCTCTGACAAGATATGATGAGCTCGGATCGACTTCAAGGACTCCTGGTGATGTATGAGAATCGTTGAATGGCTGACAGCCACTGAGTGGTCGAAAAAGAGTGACTTTCGTGTGACTACAGCAATTACCACGGCTCCAGAATCTTCTGTTTCATTACTCTACAGCGCTCCATGGCACAGACATATGGAGAGGACACGCTGATCTGTTTCATTACTCTACAGCGCTCCATGCCACAGACATATGGAGAGGACACGCTGATCTGTTTCATTACTCTACAGCGCTCCATGGCACAGACATATGGAGAGGACACGCTGATCTGTTTCATTACTCTACAGCGCTCCATGCCACAGACATATGGAGAGGACACGCTGATCTGTTTCATTACTCTAACAGCGCTCCATGGCACAGACATATGGAGAGGACACGCTGATCTGTTTCATTACTCTACAGCGCTCCATGCCACAGACATATGGAGAGGACACGCTGATCTGTTTCATTACTCTACAGCGCTCCATGGCACAGACATTTGGAGAGGACACGTTGATCTGTTTCATTACTCTACAGCGTTCCATGGCACAGACATATGGAGAGGACACGCTGATCAAGACAAATGTCTCAGTGGCATGTCAGCAATGTTGCCATGGGTGACATTTATATGTCCCGGGAAACTTAGTGCCGCGGTTAGCACGTGCAAGTGTGTGTAGAAGAATGTTTAGAATTACTCTTTCTAATGATGTATGCTGTAGAAGTCTTTATTGTGACATGTTTCCATGAACGTGTGTTTTAGAAGTATCTGTTGTTTGTCTGAATAGGAAAGGACAAGTACAGCCCAGCCGACCGCAAAGTGCCATATCAGGGCTGTAACCGCGTTGAGGTCAACTCTCAAGTCATTAAACCAAAAACAAAAACATGCAAACAACAAACAAAACCCATTCATACAACCCTTTAAAACACACCCAGAGCACACCAGAAATTTTGTTAAAAATCTTTCCTCCGTAAAATCTTAGATCAGATGAAAAATGTTAATCTTTTTCAGAAATTCAACGATCACACCAGGTTGGAACAAGGTCTTCATGGAGTCTTATGTACAGCGTTTATGTCTGACATCATGCAAGTCCCAACACTCTTAACAGAATATGTTTCACTGTGAGTGGTACATGACATGGGATGCACCACAGAGCTTCTTCATCTTTTAAAAGATAAGAATGGATGTAAAAGGAGTGACCTGTATGCAAACGGCACAAAACTGTTTCTTCTTTACGGCCGCGTCGAGATTATGGTAAAAGCTCTTTCAGGTTTGGACAGAAATAAATAGTTTGTTATCCGTCTGCGAGATCCATTCCTCTTGCCAGAGGTCTTTATATAAGCCTGGATTTGGGGTTTTAGATCAGTGTGAGGGATATAACAATCTGCTCAACTCTTTCTCTGTGGTACTCTTGGAAAGTTCATTAACCACTTCGTTGCCTCGAATGCCCACATGGCAGGGAACCCAAGCAAAAGCTAATTCCACAGAGGTGTACAGTTCGAATAATTTCAGCAGTTGAGGGTGTTTAAGGTTACGGCCGGCAGTTGCCTCCAAAGCAGAAAGGGAGTCCGACAAAATGAGGAGATCTTCATGTTTGGATTTAGAGGCCATGTCAAGAGCCAGGACCAAGGCGGTCAACTCAGCAGTGTAGATGGAGCCGTCAGTGGGAATGTGTTTAGAACATTTCTGAGAAAGACCTGCTGCACAATACACAGCAGAGGCAACATCCTCCTCAGATTTGGAACCGTCGGTGATAAAGAAGGACGGGTGTGGGAGTGGGGTGCAGTGGGATTGAGGCTAATAACATCAAAATGGCTTTATTAGCAGTCATATGGACAGAATGTTTTGATCGTAACATTTTGATTTACAGCTGTGCACAAGAGATGACTTTGTTGACAGCTATAAACAGAGGAAGTGTTAACAGTAGTATGTCTTTATTAATTGATATATATATAGAGAGAGAAAATGTTAATATCAACATTGCTTCATTAATAGCTACGTACAAAAGAAGTATTAACAATCACACGTCCTCATTTACAGCGACGTATACAAGAATTGTCAGCAGTACCATGTCTTCGTGAACAGCAACGTATGAAAAAGGGTTAATAGTACCATGTCTTCGTGAACAGCAACGTACAAAAAAGTGTTAGTAGTACCATGTCTTCGTGAACAGCAACTTATACAAGAAGTGCTAGTAGTGCCATGGCTTCGTTAACAGCAACGTATATAATAAGAACACCCCACCCCCGAAACACACACACACACACACACACACACACACACACACACACACACACACACACACACACACACTCACACACACACATACTCACTCACTCACTCACTCACTCACGCACACGCTCACATATTCATATACCAAGGCATGCACACTCACATACGTGGACTCTAATTAACACGCTTATATCACCCCACTGATGTACACACACACCAGCGCACACACGTTTACGGTACACGTTGGGGGCCCTGAGAGATTGAAAGTCTTATCTCATTTGACACACGTTTGGTCATTTGTATCTGTTATTGGAAAGGCCCAGTATGAGCTTGCCCCAATCTCTAGGAGTCTTCGCAGTGTTGGCCTTGAAATTATTCCAATATTTGTTTGGTTGGTAACATTCTTAGGACCTGCTGTAGAACCTGCTGTCATGACATCCCTAGGACCTGCTGTCATGACACTCCTAGGACCCGTTTTCAAGACACCCCTGTAAAGAAAGAATTCTGAAAGGCAAAGCATAGGATCGAGAGAGACGCAGACCTAAGGAAAGGGGGACAAGGAATTTCATGTAATGAGAAGCTGAGAACATCATAGCAGAAGTCAGACTTGACTTTCAAATGGGGTCAATATTCAGAGTTGATGCCCCAGGGAACAACCAAGGATGCCATTCAGGAAGAATTTACCAGGCAGAGAGGTGGTCTTTTATACAACGCGTTGGCCATAATTAGCTCTTTGAAGAAGAGCCCAGGAAACACCATTTTCCATTTCATCCCTATGAGCACGTTGTCACGTTTGTTTGACAAAAAACTGAACAGATCTCGGAGATTTACATGGATATGATACACTGGAAGCACTGCCTATTCTCAATCCCAAGCCGAGGATAGTTTTGGATGAGAAAAGAGCTCTTTCCACAGAAACTGAAAAAGAAATTGTGAGTGTAGTTCCAACTGGGTTTCTTGGATACCACCTTTTTGTTGGCTTCCATCTCTTCTCCTCCCCTTTTGTTTTAGTCTGATTGTTTGTTGGGGTTGTTGGGTTTTTTTGCTCCCCCCCCCCCCCTCACTCACTGGGCTATTCATAGTATTCTAACACGCATAACCTGCGCTGCTTTTGATTTTTCTTTTATTACCAGTTTTGAGGATCTGCAGAAAGTTGGATACTCATTTATACACGCATGTGTGTGTGTGTGTGTGTGTGTGTGTGTGTGTGTGTGTGTGTGTGTGTGTGTGTGTGTGTGTGTGTGTGTGTGTGTGTGTGTGTGTGTGTGTGTGTATGTTGTGATTAAGAAAAGGGTTTTTTAAATGTCCCAAAGTCCTGGAGTCGCTCTTGACAGTAGAAATGTTGCGTAAATGTATTTGAGAAGCTAAACATTGGACAGAACATAAATCTAGTGAAGCTTTGACGTTTTGACTTTTAATTCATTGCATTCTCTCCAGTATTTTGAAATTATAAACAAGAAGAAAAAAAACACACCCGAAGGTGCGGTAGGACCTAGAGAAGTGCTGTCCTCAACTGCCGAACAAACCAACTGGGAGCAATCCTTCATCACCCTTGGAAGCCTGCGCTGTGTTCACATAGGTGCAGGCATGCACAGGGCATTCCATTAACAAGTGAAGTGACATAATTGCTCCATGGCAGATGACATTCTGTCATGGCCACTGGATGTGACACAACAGAACCTCCACGGGAGCGTTCCCATGTACCAGCCCGTATTTCATGACT
>CM031620.1:65101847-65146847 GCA_018398815.1 Conus ventricosus | reverse complement strand
CCGTGCAGGATCTGTATGTGGCCGTTACTTGCCGATTTTGATCGGCTTCATGTTGAAAAGAGTCAAAAAAGGTGACCACACGAATTGCCATGTTGTCTCTTCCCACAGTGTGGACAGTATTTTGTTCGGATTGTTGTTCTTCTACCTGTTTTGGGAGGGTTTTTTTTACGTCAGAGCGGAGACATCGAGAGCAACCCTGGATCCAGTCCATGAGGCAGATACGATTCGGCAGTGTAGGGCAATCTCACTAAAGCTTAGTTTGGAAAAACTTGGTGATCCTCGCTCTTAGACGTCATCGGATTCGTAACTAACATGGCGAAATCATGGCTAGTAAAGTATCTTCTAGAGAGCAGACGAATGCCAAACTGGAAGAGCTTTAGGAGGTCCATGATTTGCGTGAAGACTATGTAACTCTTCAGACTCAAGTGCGGACCCTGAAGGATGAACTTGTCAATTAACGGAACCAGAACCAAGATCTGAAGAAAACAAACAGTGATCATATCTCAGACCTGATTATCCCATTACTGCCCGTTGTGTATTCTGCAAACAAAAAGAATGAGAATTTGGAAAATAAATGCAAACTTCAGGGGTCCAGCGTATTTATAGAAAACTTCTCCCGACATGTGAGACACCTCAGAAGGAGACTGTCTCCACATCTCAAACAAGCCAGGCAGGGCGGCAAGAGTGCTACAATGATCTTTAACCATCTGTTGATCGACAGGATGATGGAGAACACAGGTTGATAGAGGTGAAACAGGATGTCGGCCGGTCCATGTAGCCTCTTGTACGTCAGGTATTTTCTTATGGGGTCTCAAATGTAAACGGAACGCCAGTGTCATCGCAGGCAAAACCCAGTGTAAGTGACAGTGCTACTGCAAGTGGTTTTGTCGAAGTGTTCGTGAACTGTGCGGGGGGAGGGGGGGGGGGGGAGTACAGTTCGTGCGGTGAACTGCATCGAGCTGAAAACGGGACGTATGAGCGAGAACATGACCCGGTTGTTGCGGAAACTGTACACAAAGCCAATGACCGTGCCTTTGATGATAATATACCTAATAATGTTTGTGTTAACACAAAGCCGTTTTCTTTCTTACACAGCAATGCTAATGGGATTATATATAAACTGTCTCATATAGATTTTATTTCATTTGTCAGTTCTTTCGATTTCATATTTCTAATTCAAACTGTTGGAGATTAAATTTCTTCAGCCATCTTTTCTGGATACACAAGTTTGTGTATTCCTGCAGTAAAATCTACTACTCAGGGAAGACGATCAGGTGGTCTAACATGTTTGATTGAAAATGAATTTAAGTCATATGTCAAACAGGTTAGTATCAAGTCCAATGTTTATGGTACCTTTATCCTCAGTAAGTCATTGCTTGACTCTATTAAAGATGTTCTATATCTATTTTGTTATGTTACCCATGAGGGGTGTCCATGATTTGATTGTGAAAATGGTATTCCCTTACTGGAAGAATACGTCATTGACTGTTTGATGGCTTATGGTGATATGTATGTCTTGTTGTGTGCGGATCTGAATAGTAGGACTTCGAATCTTTCTCATCATTATCAGGAAAATTATGATAGTGATGTTTTGGATGACCAGCTGTCCAGTCATCCAACGTAAAGAGCTTCTGACAAGATATGAAGGGGTCAATGCATATTTTGTTTTCAGTATGATAGCGCAGAACGCGATGAAGTAGAAATCTTAATTGTCCGATTACTAAAGAAGAGGTCTTGTTTGCTTAAGGGAAAATTTCAAAATTTCGGACAGCTGCCGATCCACATGGCATTATTGGTGAGATTTGAAAGCATGGTTGTAAATCAGACACAATTTTGAATCTTCGGGTATCATTTTAAAGTCTCTCTCTCTTCTTTTTTTTTTACAGAAATTTATCCAGAAAAGTGGACAGAATCCATCGTTCTTACTCTGCGCGAGAAAAATGATGCAAACAATCCTAACAATTATTGGATATTTATAAGCAGTGTGACGCAGCCAGCAAAATCTACAGAATTTATTGATTACAGGAATGGGTAACAGAAAATACTCGTATAGGGAAGTATCAAGCCGGATTTAAATACAAGTACTCTTCACTTGATCATATCTTTAACTGATGGCATACATGCAAAAACAATTTTCTTTGAATTGCAAAGTATCTGTTGCTTTAACTGATTTTCAAAGAAAACTTTGATTCAAAGGGAAGTATTCTATGGCCTATTCTGTGACAGAATGTTGTACGTGGGAAACTATTTAAATGCGTAATGAGTATGTACAGTAATGTCAAAGCTAAAATTAGATGTGAGGGAAATGCATCAGATTTCATTCAGGGTATCAGTGGTGTGAGACAATATGATGTGTTTAGCCCAATCCTTTTTCTTTGTTTATCATTGAATTAACATCAGAAGTTGTTTCCAATAGCAGACATGGTGCGACATTTGCTACAGACTTTTTTTTTTTTTTTACAGATATTCATTTTATTATCAGGAGATGATGTTGCTCTCTTATGGGAGACTGTTGTTGGTCTTCAAACCCAACTGAATAGTTTTAACATTATTATGTTTAGAAAAGGTAAATGGGAGTTAGACAGCACTGGATAGATAATGGAGTTAGTATGCCCGTTGTCAATGCATATCTGGGCATTTATTACTATTTGTTTTTCTCTGGCGTGTGAAGATCTTGCGAGCAGGGCAAAGCATGCTGTTGTATGCACCATGCAATGTTTATCAAGATCAGGAAATCAGTCTCTTCAGGGTTTTTTTTTCTGAGCGCTCGATTCTCAAGTGCAGCCCATTGTACAACACGTTGCTGCAGTATGAGGCTTGACAGTGCAGCTTTTATAGTGTGAAACAGTTCATTTGTTTGCCATGAAACAATTCTTTGGTGCATCATTACGAAAACCTAATGATTTAGCGAGACAAGTAGATACCCAATTTGTTTAAACTCTGTTTCTAGATGCATTCTTTACTGCCTGAAACCAACGCGAATGCAAGGGTCAAGGCTGCCTACAATAATCTTCTTTAATGTTATATGATTCTGATGAAAGGGGTGAAGTAAACCGGGTGACAAAGTCAAACTATATGAACATGTGGATGAACATCGTGCTTTAGGGGTAACGGTAGATAAAGAACTAAAATGGAAATCTCACCTCAATAATGTATGCAAGATGATCGCAAAAAAACTTTTCCTATTGTCTCAAATAAAGCGCCATGTCAACGGTATTGCGCTTAAACTTTTTCTTCAACGCACACATAATGTCACGTGTCAATTACGCTTCAACAGTATGGGAAGGAAGTTGTAATATCCACAGAAAGGCTGAACTCTTTCCGTAGACGTGCAGCAAAGCTACTCCTTCCTGCAGTACCTCTAACAACAGACGAAAACTAAAAGCACCAAACATACTTCCTCTGACCAAACCATTGGAATTCAACAAGGCATCTCCGCCTTGGCTTAAGGCTGTGTCAGGCCAATTGACATAGGCTAGCACACCAAGGCTACATCAAATTGTTGTTATGCTTTGCATAGTTATGCGGAGATTGTCTTCAGTTGTGACAAGCTCCTAGCATAATATTATCAGTCTCCAAAATCCCCCGAAGTCGGAGTGTGGCTACCTATGTGGCGGGGTAATCAAACACGGTCACACACCAGTTGATGCATTTGTACCATAGTGCTCAAGTGCTTCGGCTGTTCGGATGATCCCTGGCGTCTTTCAGCCAGGGTACGACAACAACAACAACAACAACAACAACAACAACAACAACAACAACAACAACAACAAGGCATCATTTATATTTACTATATCAACAGATATCATGGCATCTTACATCAATGCCCTTTTTACAAGATTGAACGGTTCTTCTAGCTCGAAGAAATACCTTCTCCCCTACTAACGCATTGATCAATAAGAAGCAAGCCTAACATACTCTGGACCATATATCTTGAACTGACTTCCACCCCGTCTGCAAAATGAACACGAACAATTTTTATGTCTCAAACATTTGATTATTCGATTAAAATCATCAACGCCTACTCGCGAAGTCTGCTGTAAACAGTGCATCGAATACACAATCTAAACATGTAACCTACTGTATTACATCGCTCATCTAACATGTAACCTACTCTATTACATCGCTCTTCCCCAATCCCACTCTGTCCACCATCTCTCTTCTCCTTCCCCTACCTACCATCCTCTCTCCCTTCCCCACATTCTCTCTCTCTCTCTCTCTCTCTCTCTCCTCTCTCTCTCTCTCTCTCTCTCTCTCTCTCTCTCTCTCTCTCTCTCTGTGCGTGCGTGCGTGTGTGTGTGTGTGTGTGTGTGTGTGTGTGTGTGTGTGTGTGTATGTGTGTGTGTGTGTGTGTGTGTGTGTGTGTGTGTGTGTGTGTGTGTATGTGTGTGTGTGTGTGTCTGTGTCTGTGTGTGCGCGTGCGTGCGTGCGTGCGTGCGTGCGTGCGTGTGTGCGTGTGTGTGTGTGTGTGCGTGTGTATGTGCGTGTGTGTGGTGTGTGTGTGTGTGTGTGTGTGTGTGTGTGTGTGTGTGTGTGTGTGTGTGTGTGTGTGTGTGTATGTGTGTGCGTGTGTGTGTTGAAACAACATTGTCTAATATTTGTCACAGGAAAGCTTGTTTCAGCTAGAAACATTATTGTGTGATATAGAAAAGCGTGTTTTAGCTGGCAAACGTGTCACTTGACATAGACCGCAGGAAAGCCTATTTCAGTCTGAAACAATTATGTGTGACAAATGCCTTAAGAAATCATGCTCTAGTTGGAAGCATTGTTGTGTCATACATTTCTCACGAAAATATTTGTCAGCTGGAAAAACGACAGGTGACATATACCTCAGGGAACCCTGTTGTGTGACCCTGGTCTAAGTTGTACATGTTTAGTGGGAAACATTGTTGTGTCACGAATGGCAAAGGAAAGCCTGTTTAGTGGGAAACACTGTTGTGTCACGTATGACAAAGGAAAGCCTGTTTAGTGGGAAACGTTGTTGTGCCACGTATGACAAAGGAAAGCCTGTTCAGTGGGAAACTTTGCCGTGTCACGAATGGCAAAGAAAAGCCTGTTTAGTGGGAAACACTGTTGTGTCACGTATGGCAAAGGAAAGCCTGTTTTGTGGGAAACATTGTTGTGTCACGTACGACAAAGGAAAGCCTGTTTTGTGGGAAACACTGTTGTGTCACGTATGGCAAAGGAAAGCCTGTTTAGTGGGAAACATTGTTGTGTCACGTACGACAAAGGAAAGCCTGTTTAGTGAGAAACATTGTCGCACAAGACAGGCCTCCAAAAACATGTTTTGGCTGGAAACACTGTTGTCTACATCATCGTGTGACATAGACGACAGGAAAATGTTTCAGTAGGAAACATTATTGTAATATAGGCCTTAGAAAGGTAAATGTCAGCCGGGAACTTGCAGTTTGTCATAGTCGTTAGGAAAGCGTGCTACAACTAGAAATATTGTCGAATGACATGGGCCGTGTCAGCGCTGCTTTAGGCTTGTATGCCTTTGTCATGCATTGCGGAGTGAAAGATGAAGTTCACCAAAATGTTTAAAATATGTAGCGAGGAAATCGAAGCTTTCCTTAAATGCCTGTCTAGAAACTGGCGGTGCATTAAGATGGTACAGATAATAACGTTGTGGCTGACACCATGCTAATCAACGATCGATAGAAGGGAGCGGGGGACAGAGGGGAGAGAGGGAAGGGGAGGTGAATCCCCTTAAACGACAGGTCCGAAGTTTACCTTCAGCAGGAAATGTTTGATGATATTACTTTTATGCTTACAGAAATGAACATTATCTCACACAAACGCACGTATGTTTGTCCATCAGTAGCTGTGGGGCCTGTCGCCTTTGTACAGGATGGTCCCCATCTGTGACCTGTCCTCGCCGTCTCATCTGTAGGGAGAAACGGGTATGCTGCGTAAATATAGACAGCTTTCAAAAATCACCAGGTAAAGACCTGTGGATATGACAATATCCATTCTAAATGAGTGTAGCAATGATAAAAGATGTGTACTGAACGCCCCTACCTCCACCTCCAACACACACACACACACACACACACACACACACACACACACACACACACACACACACACACACACACGTGCTTAGTACGCGCGCGCGTGCGCGCGCGCACACACACACACACACACACACACACACACACACACACACACACACACACACACACACACACACACGCACGCACGCACACGCAGGCACACACACACACACACACACACACACACACACGCACGCACACGCAGGCACACACACACACACACACACACACACACACACACACACACACACACACACACACACACACACACACACACACGCGCGCGCGCGCGCGCGCGCGCGCGCGCGCGCGCACACACACACACACACACACACACACACACACACACACACACACACACACACACACACACACACACCAACCTTGACATCACCCAATTTAAAACAGACTACCATTTACCACAACACCTTCAATTCATCGTGAATCTGAATGTCGATTTTATCCTAACTCGATTTTCACAACGATTGTTTTATTTCCGTTTTTTTCTTGGCTTTGTCGTCTGCGTCTCCTCCCTTCTGTTTTAGAATAACTATGACAACAGCTCAAGGGGGTAGAAAGACGAGGAAAGGAGGAAAGTGGGGGAAGGGCAGTATTGATCATGATCATTCCGACAATTCTGCTGTCACTGATGACCACATGTCCATCACACTATGTTCAGTGGACGGCGCTGATCTCCTCTAACAAAATAGCTGGATGCAAATGACAGGTGTTTCTGTGTTTCCCGAATCCACCAAACTGACACTGATCACAGGATCCTTGACTCGCGATTATTGATCTGCATACCAATGACCCAGAAAAAGAACTGCAAATGATGTGCTGACCTGGGAAATGGGGGATGAATAGAGCTCCCCTTTTTTGTTCTATCAGGCGCAATGGGGACTTGAACCTGTGACATTCAGGTTAAGATTAGGGGTGACCTTACGGTCCTGCTGGTACAACCGCCGTAGGAAGAGGGGTGGGGGTGGGGGGTGGGGGGAACAGGTATCAGGACTCCAACTCCCCTTACACTCTGAACCTCCCATCCTAGTCCCACCTGCCACATGTTAAAGCATGAAACGTATAGACTGCTTTTAAGGGCGAGGCAGAGCGTCAGAGGACGGTGGCGAAACTCGTTATCAGCAATTGTTCCACAGGACATTGTGCGGGCTTAGGTTTGTACATTGCCCTCACACACTCCCTCCCTCCCTCTGTCTATCAGTTACACAAGACATGGCAAAACACATTTTTAGTGCTGTTCGCGAACAGTTAGGAAAATAAACAGCTGACAGCAGATATCAGAAACGACTTGTGTGTAATCAAAACTGAACTGCACCAGGTGCGAGACAAATGCGAGCAGATTCGCCAACGATGTGACGGTCTGGATAGGGAAAATAAGTGACTGCCAGCTTCTGTGGAATACCAGGTGACATGACAGTGCTGTTCTCCGACTGTGCACAGGGAAAGGAGGAGACAAGAACACTGTCGGCAGCACTGGAGACACTGACCGAGCAGATCACGACTATGAATGCTGAGGTTGACCGGCTAGAATATTTCTCCAGACGTGACAACTTGCGGATCTTCGGTATTCCACACAGTAGTGACCATGAGGATCACGACACATGTGCCCATGTTGTCATAGACACTCTGAACAGTGTGCCTGGACACAAGAAGTGACGTGAGCAGGACATTGTTAGAGTGCATCGAGTCGGGCAGGCAAGAGGTGACCAGTCCAGGCCGATGGTTGTGAAATTTAGTCAGTGGAGGGGCAAGATGTCAGTTATCACTGACAAGGACTATCGAGCCAGACTGCAGGCAAAAGGAGCCCGAGTGGCCAACGACCTGACCCGAATACAGGCTGCCATTGTCAGTCAGGCAAAGAAGGGCAAGGCCACTGACGGTCGGACCCAAAAGACCTGATTCCAGGAGCTACGCCGCAGTGACAGCGTCCACCTCTGCATCTTCCAGAAACGGGGCCGGGGCAGTGAAGAAGCAGGCGGGATTCCCATACTTTTTGGCACGTGGCAGGGAGGCGAAGGTCACGGAGCAACTCAGCGTGGCGGTCTTTTCAACGCTGGCAGTGACACGGGTGCGAGGCGTGGCAGCTTGGAACGGGATGCACGTGCACACCGTGGTGGTTCGAGCCGAAGGCGACAGCGATCACCGATACACGGATACCTGAGTGCTCGGGGCAGGAACAGGTCGTTGCGTTCTGCCAGTGACTCTAAATAGGACAGGCCTGACCATCCATCGCCTCACTTGTTCCTGAACTACAATGTGAAAATTTTATATAGCAAATTGAATGTCATTTATTTTGTTAATTATGTGCGTGCCTTTCATTCTGTGTGCCTAACTGAAACTTTCGTTGATCGTAATTAAATTTTAATTTCAGCGGCGTCTTCACTGGTTATGTAAAATTTAGCGCCCCAGCAAGAAAGCTGTCGACCCAAGGCAGAAACTCAGGCGGAGTTTCTTACTTGTCAAAAAAATGTTACTCTTAATATGTAAGAGAAGTTGTTGAAATGAAAGGTGAAAATAATGTTGCTATTAGGGTTATTCAGATGTTGTTTAATGTAGATAAAGATATTTTACTTGTGGCATGTTACATTGAAAAATACTGAAAAATATATCGGTCACAAAAATAAGTGGCAACGAGGTCTTTTAGTCAGATTGAGAATGAGAACACTTGGGATAAAGGCTAACAAAAGATGTTTTTTTGACGACCAGGAAAAGGATCGATTGTGCTTAATGTGTTGTGAGGACTCTGAAGACGAATGCCATTTTATTTTTCATTGCCCTGCATATGAGCTAATCCGAAATAGGTATAATTTGTTTTATTTTGCCTGTTTTTGAGAAGACATGATTTAGTAACTATTCTTAGATCCGAAAATGAAGAAATGATAACCTCGATTTTAAAATTTATTGTCGAAGCAAATAGAAAAGGAACAAAAATCTTTCTTCTGAGCAACATTGATACGAAACAAAAAGAAGAAAGAGAACGATGGCAAAATCGGAATGGGGACAAAGACAGAAAGAACAACAACAACAACAACAACAACAAAATAAATAAATAAATAAATACAATAAAAAAAAAGAATTACAGGGAAGAAAACAAAACAGAAAGGGAAAAATAATAGCAGCGGAGGGGACAAAAATAAAAAAACAACCACAACATCAACAACAAAACAGAAACTGAAAAAACAAAAAAAAAGAAGAAAAAGAACCCACGAACTTGTGATGGACGCTATGTATTCAAACAATTACAGATGGATGGCCGGGTGTGGAATTGTTTCTTATTATTATAATTATTTTCGTATGCATGGATGTGGAATATAACCTTAACTAGAAATTGCTGATGGTTGAAGTAGTTGTGCAAGTGAGTGTGTGTGTCTGTGTGTGTGTGTCTGTGTGTGTGTGTGTGTGTGTGTGTGTGTGTGTGTGTGTGTGTGTGTGTGTGTGTGTGGTGTGTGTTGAGTATTTCCCCTTTACTCGTCGCAAATAGTTCTATGTTAGTTTGTAAGTTGTTCCCCTTGGCACTAGGGCTGTGAAAAGCTAATAAAAATGTGTCAGTGTTAGTGTCCCTCTGCGCGTCTGTCTGTCTGTCTGTCTGTATGTCTCTCTCTCTCTATCTCTCTCTCTCTCTCTCTCTCTCTCCTCTCTCTCTCTCTCTCTCTCTCTCTCTCTGACAGACCAATTTCTGTCATTTCGCTTCTATCGAAACCTCTCGAAAAACACATCCATAAACATTTGTCTTCCCATTTTTTAAAATATAATCTAATCCATCCCAGCCAGTCTGGATTTCGATCGAATCACTCTTGTCATACTGCACTAATAAACTTAGTTGATCAATGGCTAGCGGCTATTAATAGTTTAGAATGCACTGGAGTCCTCTTTGTTGATTTCTGTAAAGCCTTTGATGTCATAAATCATCAACTATTATTACGTAAACTGGCTCTTTACAAAATCGCTGACCTGGTCTTTCTCTCATTAAGTCATTCCTCACTAACCGACAGCAATCAGTTCTCATTAACAACACTCAGTCCAGTTGTTTACCCCTAAACTTTGGTGTACCACAAGGGTCAGTACTTGGTCCCCTTCTTTTTTTAGTCTATATAAACGATCTCCCTCTGCATATTAAAGACTCGTCTCAACTTTTTGCAGATGACACATCAATTAATTCAAAACATACTGATTTGAAACACTTATCAGATAACCTGCAAGAAAATGTAACTCGACTAATTAACTGGACAGAATTGAATCACATGTCCTTAAATGATCAGAAAACAAAGTACATGCTTATTACGTCTCGTCAAAAAAGACAAAATTTAAGTACTCCAATGCCCCCTATATTTATTAATAACAACAAGCTAGAAGAAGTTAGTACTCATAAAGTGTTAGGAATCACTATTGATAATAATCTTTCCTGGTCGCCACATGTTTCCAACTTAAGCAAACGAGTTTCTCAGAAAATTTTTCAGCTTTCTAAGTTAAAAAAATTCCTAGATATAAACTCTCGTAAACATTTCTATCATGCATATATCCAGTCCTACATTGACTATTCTTCTACTCTCTATGATTCTTGCAGTGCAATTACGTTAAAACCGTTGCGCAGGGCCCATAAGCGGGCTATCAAAACAGTACTTCAAAAAGCATCAACATTAACTACTCAAGATTACCTCGAATTAGATATATTGCCCCTTTCTTATAAATTTGAATATAATAAAGCAATAATGATGTACAGAATTATGAACCAATTAGCACCCTCAAATATATCTGCAAGATTTCCAATCAATCAATCAAGATATACTAACAACATAATCATACCGAAACCAAGAATCGATCTTTTTAAAAGTAGCTTAGTTTACTCTGGTGGAACACTTTGGAATTCTATGCCAAAATATGTTAAACAGAAGAAAAGCATTAATTCGTTTAAAGTTGCGTTATAAACGCCTTCTATTTGAAAAAATGAAAAACATTTTAACAGTTCCCTAGTATTCAGTCTGAGCTAATATCATAAGTATAAATGTCAGCAACTGTTGTTATTCAGAAATTGAACCCTGCATATTTTATCTTTTTACTTATTATTTCATATGTATGTACTATTTTCCATTATCATTGGATCAATGTTTATTTTAAAAATTCACGGTTAAACTAGCATATGCTCTGTCTTATTCTTTTCTTTAATTGATCACCGAATTATCTCCTGTGGCCTTTGTCAGTCGTGTAAATAGTTCGCGTACACTATATTGCGTATTTATGTTTCTCATACTTTCTTCTTTTTCCTTCTTCTTCTTCTTCTTCTTCTTCTTCTTCTTCTTCTTTTTTCTTCTTCTTTTTTCTTCTTCTTCTTCCTCTTCTTTGGTATACATATATAGACAATTTACTTTCTGCTCTATTGTTGTGGATTTTTGTTTAGCCTCAGGGCTGAGTGTAAAAAAGCACACTTGTATGCTTATCTCATATCCCTGAATAAACAAAATTTCGTTCGTTCGTTCGTTCGTTCGTTCGTTCGTTCTCTCTCTCTCTCTCTCTCTCTCTGTAGCCCTCCCACTTCCCCATATCCACTCTGCCTCTCTCACACACAGACACACACAGAGATACAGACAGTCTCTCTCTCTCTCTCTCTCTCTCTCTCTCTCTCTCACACACACACACACACACACACACACACACACACACACACACACACACACACACACACACACACACACACACACGCACGCACGCACGCACGCACGCACGCACACACACACACACACACACACACACACACACACACACACACACACACACACCACACACACACACACACATACTCTCACAAACACACGCGCGTGCACTCTCTCATTCACCCACCCCCTCTTCCTCCATCCTTTCATAAGTTGCGAGGAAGAACTGTGGACATACTGAATTCAATGGAAGAAAATTGCGTCTTCTCCCTGCGATCCTCCAGCCTTACGCCCCCATCCACACCCCCACTACCCGTCCCCAGTACCCCACCCCATCCCCACATCGCACCATCCACACCCCCACTACCCGTCCCCAGTACCCCACCCCATCCCCACATCGCACTCCCTGTCCTTCCACGGCAGCCACCATTTTGATGAAATGATCCGCCTCTTGCGTCCTGTCTGCTGAGAATATTTCTTTCCTCGAAGGGAAATACAGAACGTGTAGACTGGGCTGAGACCTCATGACCACTGCCAGAAAACAGCGTCGGGATCTACCGAGGAGACTCATCCAGGAGACGAAATTAGACTCCAGGAAGCCGTAAAAAAATGGCGTTGTGCATAATACAAAGTCTGTCTTATGTTCCTATATGTCATTAACGACAGATTTAATGTTAGCACTTAATTGTCCAGTTATTCATCCCTTCTCTCCTCCTCCTTTTCTCCAAACTCTACCTCCTCCCCCCTCCCCTTCTCCTTCTCATGGAATCTTTGTCACTGAAAACGTGTTTGCCCGCGCTTGCTTTTCTCCCCATTGTTTATTTTTTGTCGTTGCTTGTTTACTCTAGTCTCGCATTGATAACACCAATAGATCGAGGCCCGTTACTTTAGTGTTGAGTTGCCTTCAACTAGCGGCCAAGTGTCTCAATCTCCATGTTTTAACGTCTTGGATGTTGCTCAAAACCGCAAGAGTGGTCAAACACATGACAATACATTACATTGCGCTGAGGATCTCTGTACATACATCCTTCCAGAATCTACTAAACTGTGTTTGGGCACAGACGGTAAGTTGATGGCGTGGACATGAGTTGCTCTTTTTTTTCTCCTGGGGCATGCATTTTGAAACCATTGTTGCTATATAGCAAAGTAAAAGTGCCACACGTCAATCGGTCTGCCTGTCTGTCTGCCTGTGTAACTGCCTGTGTGCCTGTCTGCGTGTGTGTCTGCCTGTCTGTCTCTGTCTCTGTCTCCGTCTGTCTGTCTGTCTGTCTGTGTGTGTGTCTGTCTGTCTCTCTTTCTCTCTCACTCTCTTCTTGTTCTTGTTCTTGTTCTTGTTTCTCTTCTTCTTCTTCCTCTGTATTTGCACGATGGTTAGCGTGTACATGAGGGCAAGTGTGTGTGCGCATGCTTGAATGTGTGTGTGTGTGTGTGTGTGTGTGTGTGTGTGTGTGTGTGTGTGTGTGTGTGTGTGTGTGTGTGTGCGTGCGTGCGTGCGTGCGTGCGTGCGTGCGTGCGTGCGTGCGTGCGTGTGCGTACGTACGTGCGTGCTTGAATACATGTGCGTGTATTTGTGTTTTCTTTGTATGTATTTAAGTGTGTTTGGGGGGGGGGGGGGGGAGGGGGGGCGTGTGTGTGTCTGTGTGTCTATGTGTGTAAGAGAGAGAGAGAGACAGACAGACAGACAGACAGACTCTCTCTCTCTCTCTCTCTCTCTCTCTCTCTCTCTCTCTCTCTCTCCACCCTCTTATTTTTCCTTACCATCCTTCCTCTCTTGTAATCATCCCCTTTGGTCAAGGCGTGCTGCGGCAAACGTTGTGCGTCGAAGTGAGCCCCTGCCCACATCACTGTCCAGCAGTGGGCTGCTAGAGAGAACACGAGAGGCCCCAGAGGCGTTGGTTGAAGGGATCGCCAGACAGGCATCCTCATGAGGTCATCCCGCTTGATAACACCAAGGGGCACTGATCGTAACTGACGTGTGATCACTTACACAGGCTACAAACCTGCATGCAGGTATGCATGCTGGAATCTCCCCAACAACAACAACAACAACAATGATAACTTCAACAACAAGAACGACAACAACAATACTAACAAAAACAACAAGATCAATAATGTGCATGCATACAGATGCACCTATGCACTGAATGCACACACACACACACACCACGCACGCACGCACGCACGCACGCACGCACGCACGCACGCACGCACCACACACACACACACACACGCACGCACGCACGCACGCACGCACGCACGCACGCACGCATGCACGCACGCACGCATGCGCGGACGCACGCCCTCACCGCACGCTTGCATGAACGCACGCGCGTTCGCGTGTGCGGGCGTACGCCAATGTGCCCGCAGGTCAGGCATGTTTGGGGTTGACATGAAAAGGGGGGTGAAGGGAGTGGGTGAGGGGGAGAGCAAGACAACACCAATTCTTAACCTGAAACACACACACACACACACACACACACACACACACACACACACACACACACACACACACACACACACACACACACACACAGATGGAGAGAGAGAGGAGAGAGAAGAGGAGAGAGAGAGAGAGAGAGAGAGAGAGAGGAGAGAGAGAGAGAGAGAGAGAGAGAGAGAGAGAGAGAAAGAGACGTTCAGATACGATTTTATTGACAAAGGCCTTTTTTGTTGCCTTTATGTCAAGGGGATGTACATTAGTATTTGCAGCGCCGAAAAAATATAGTGCAAAGAAACAAAAAAATGTAACTGTTAACGTAAATGTTTATGCTAGGAGTCGAAACTATGTAGTAGAAAAAGAAAAAAATTTTCACCGTTCCAAAATGACTATGTGATTCTTTTAACAACATAACCAGTCACATAAGAGCCGCACACAGGCACACATTATTCACCGTAGTAAATCATTTCCATTCGACCACTTCAAGCAAAGACAAACGAATTACAAGACAAAACACGACGCGTTTCGACTTCTTAGGTCTTCTTCAGGCAAGATACATAACACTCAGGACAACGAAAATGAACGAGCAGTCACTTATCTTCATCCAATTTGGCGCAATATTTTGATAATCATCATTACCATTATTCATTATTTCTATCAGTATTATTATTATCATCTTTACTACCTCGACTCACACATCGTCTCCTTCCTGACAGCCTCGTTTTCATTCAACGCCTATCATGCGCCGAATTGGATGAAGATCAGTGACTGCTCGTTCATTGTCCTTGTCCTGAGTCATGTGTATCTTGCCTGAAGAAGACCTAAGAAGTCGAAACGCGTCGTGTTTTGTATTGTGATTCCTGTATCTACTTTTTTCGCGGTGCGTTATCGATAACTTTTCAGATTTGTTTAGATTTCCGCCTGCAGGTGCCTCACTTTGCAGCTAAGCAAAGTGAAATCTTAAACATGTAGAAATGTAACCCCCAAAGTATTTATACACATTTAGCACAGGTATAATAAGTCCATTATACATCCATCTTTCCCTTGCAGCAAAATAACCTCCCTTCCAAAACACCACAATGTTGCTGTTATACATGTTCACTTTTAACTATAATGAGGTGGCATTCCTTCTCAGATTATTTAGCAGACGCTACGAGCCAACTATCATTTCTGAAATCAAAATGATATAATCTGCTAATAGTAGGACAGATATCATCTGGGAATCGTCCACCATGAAGGCCGCTATTGATAAATTCAATGGCAAGCTAATTAACAATCATAGAAATAACACAGGGCTAGAGACATCACCTTGCCCTACCCCAGCAACACAATTAATAAAATCCGTCAGATTGGAGGCACTTCTTACTCTAGTTGTAACTACTTTGTACTTAGCTCTAATACTGCTAAGTAATTTCCCCTTAACACCAAATTTAAGTAATATTGTCTTTAAAAGCTTTCCACTGATTGATTCAAAGGCTTTTCCAAAGTCTATAAACGCAACATAAAATTTACGATTCAAAGAAAATTATTTTTGAACAAACACAGCAGGGGAAAACATAAAAAAAATATGAATAATAATAGAGTAACCCTTTTGAAACCAGCTTGATGTTCTCCCGTAATATTGTTACATTCAATCCACTCCTGCAATCTGCTGTTAATTGTAGTGCTATATATCTTACTAGTAAAGTCAAATAAAGATACTTCTGTTATTATTAGGATTACGTACATCTCCTTTCTTTACATGAGCAAAATTACAGACTCTGTCCAGTTATCTGGTAAGATATCATCATCAAAAATTCTATCGAAAAGAAGCAGTAAAAGTCAAAGTTTTAATTTTCTGCACCGCAAACGCGATTTCTTCTTCAGCGATGGAGCAATTAAAATATTCATCCTCTCCCTCATCTGTTACTACAGACAATTCATCACCATCTGAGATATCTTTATCTAACTAATGTTTAAAGTGCTCATACCATGTGTTCATGGAGATGTTAATCTTAGGAATATCTTCTTTTATACGATGCTCTTTTTATTGTTTTCCAGAACTGCTGCTGTGAACAAAGAGACCTAATCATAATCATTATTTTTTTTATTGAATTGCTTTTTGCTATTCTCTTCCTTCAATGATATAGTTACTTCTCGCCACCGTCTAAAGAAGTACGAAGCAAAAGGATTTGCTTGTGTGTGTGTGTGTGTGTGTGTGTGTGTGTGTGTGTGTGTGTGTGTGTGTGTGTGTGTGTGTGTGTGTGTGTGTGTGTGTGTGGTGGTTTAATTTTACGTCTTTTCATCCGGCAGATGATATTAGACGGGGGGAAAAAAAAAAGGGGGGGGGGGGGACAAAAAAAACAACAAACCACTTAAGTCATTTCAACACATACATCTGCATACACTTATGAAAAAGAAAACAGCATATCAGTTAAGGACCTTCATAATAGTCTAGCTACATCAGAACTGGCTAAAGTGGCGGCAAACTCAAGTATGCATGAGTCAGACAGAACTTGACTCTCATTTTCATATTTGTCAAGATTGATACCTTTCGCCTTATACATTTAGTTAAAATTGGACAATCTAATAGAAGGTGGTGCACAGAGATGAATTTTCCACAGACACACACAACTTCAGGAGAAAATTTGGTCTTCCATGTGTTCAGCCTTAATTTTGTGATAATCTTAGCAAGATGGCGTGAGCAGCTAGGAAGCGTGTAGCATTTTTCACAGAAAAAGGTTTTGTAAACGTAGTGTTCCAGGTTGAATAGTATTTCACACTTGGAAGGATGTAATGGCAAATTTAGCACACATTCTGAACAGTTTTGTGCACCAAGTTTAGCTAGATTATCTGCTATTTCATTCCCTCTGAGACCACAATGTGAAGGAATCCAACAGAAGTCTACGATTATACCTGAGACATAATACAGTGTATCAGGTACCTTATTTCATATAACAAATCTTTTCTGGCCTTACAATCCCAAGTTTGCAGTGCTTGCAAAACAGACTTGGAATCAACACAAAACAGCACACTAAAAAAGGATATTGGAGTACTATATACACAAAATAAAGCCATCAGTATAGCATACAGTTCTGCAGTAAATATTGAAAATCCCTTTCCGAGATGAAAATGTTTTCCTATATTCAGACTTGGAATAACGAAACCAGAACCGCTGTCAGCTGTGTCCATAACTGAACCATCAGTATAGATTTTAAGGTGATTAGGATATGAATTTTCTAGGTGTTCTTTCACATCGTTCACTACAATGTTAATATTTTCTTTTTTCTTTGAGACCGTATACTCATAATCAAAATTTCCACTCAAGTGTTCCCAAGGAGGCATCATCGGAACCGTGGGGAACTCTGGAATCGATGTTAAATCTACATTACACTTAGACATAAGTTCAGCGGTATAATTCATTATTGGCTGAATATATGAAATTTCCTTGGCTCTACTTGGAAAATCTTTATTCGAATTTACAAAACTATCATCAGCAACTGAATTTTTTACTGACAAGCTTCGAATCACATATTTGGCTACTTCTAGACATCTTTGCTCCGATAAAGGTAAGATATTCGCTGCTTTGTAGCTCTTATATGTATTTGTTTGTACAGGAACTCCTAAACCTAATTTAATAGCTTTACTGTCAATACTTTGTAACTTTTTTAAAAGATACTTTGGCGCTGAAAAGTAAACTTCTTGTCCATATTTTTAACTTGGAGCGGACAAGAGCCAAAGACAGATGCAAAAGGGTTTTAGTATTTTGACCCCAAGGTTGGCAATTAACAATTTTAAGAAAATTTAGTCTAGTTCTAGCTTTAGATAACAATTTTTCTATGTGCATTTTTCAGCTTAGTTTTGGTGTTAAAAGTACTCCCCAAAAATTGACTGATTTCTGATATTGCAACAAAGTGCCATCTATATTCAAGGATGGGAGTACAGGCGGATTTTCTCCATTGTTAAACAACATTAAACAGGTTTTTTTCACCAGATAATTCTAGCCCATTTTCTTTTATATATGCCGATAAATTGTCCAATTCATATTGATATGACTTCTGCACATGATTAATTGACATCTTCTTTGTATGTTTTCTTAAACTAGTATGCATCCATATTGCGATGTCATCAGCATACTGAACTAAATGGATATTTTTGGACAGCGCAGAAGGAAGATCATAAAGGAGAACTGAAAACAAAATTGGGGCAATAATTGATCCTTGGGGGATACCCATATTAATGTACCTGAAGGAAGAATACATCTTACCAATTCTTGTACATATATGTCTGTCCATTAAGAAACCTTTTATGTAAGAATACATGTTGCCTGAAATACCAATTTTTTTAATTTGTAAAGCAACCTAGCATGCCAAACACTGTCGTAGGCTTTTTTAACATCAAAAAATGTAGCCATCGTACTTTTTCTGTGGGCAAACTGTTTTTTTTATTTGATTTGTAAGTTTTACAAGATGGTCTGTAGTGCATCGACCCTTTCTAAAACCAGCCTGCTGGACTGGAAGCAAATAGTTCTTTTCACAATAGTACATCAGACGCTTCAATACAATTTTTTCCAGAAGTTTCCCGACATGAGAAGACAAAGAGATTGGTCTATAACTGCTTACAGAAGTATTTATCTTGCCTTCTTTCAGAACTGGTATGACCACCGAACTCTTCCGAATTTTAGGGAGAGCGCCATTATTCCAACATTTTTGGAACAACGAGAGTAGTACATGTTTCCAGGAAGACGGCAGATGACATAGCATCTGATAAGAAATGCCATCTAGACCAACTGCTGAGTTCTGAGATGAGACTGATGATAAAGCTTCTGACAATTCTGAGACCTGGATAGGAGAATTCAAAAAATGATCTGCAACTGGATCAGGATCCCAATAGTCCTCTTTTTGTTCCTCTTTCAATCTATTGTGTGTGTGTGTGTGTGTGTGTGTGTGTGTGTGTGTGTGTGTGTGTGTGTGTGTGTGTGTGTGTGTGTGTGTGTGTGTGTGTGTGTGTGTGTGTGTGTGTGTGTGTGTGTGTGTGTGTGTGTGCGTGAGAGAAAGAGAGAGAAAGAGAGAGAGAGTGCTTCTCTCTCTCCCCCTCTCTCTCTCTCTCCCTCTCTGTCTCTCTCTCTCTCTCTCTCACACACACACACACACACACACACACACACACACACACACACACACACACACACACACACACACACACACACACACACACACACACACACACACACACACACACACGCACACACACACACCACTCGATCGCCAATCTTTCGACGTAATTCGGCGTTAATATGAGAATACGGAATCCAAAATGAAGCTGTGATGGCTTTCAAAGCAATAAGAGAATGTGTCCATCAATATCTTAAAAACAGAACGCAGACCAGTGGAAAGAAAGGGGCCATTGAAAAGGGAGAGACCAGTGAGAGGACCAGGTCACAGGGGAACAAGAGGAACATGTTCAGCAGACCGAAGCCTCCATCAATCAGCTGAGTGGAGAACATTGCCAAGAGGGAGGAGATGAGAGTAGAGTCAGTTAAAATCAGATTCACTTATTCTGTCGGTAGTTACAGGCACGAAAACAACATTAGCAGAACTGCTGCAAGATATGAAAAAAATGAAACATCAGATTCAAGGAAATTTGAGGAAGGTTTTCATGATCCACAACCATCTCCTGCATCGACAGCCTTTTTCTCATACACCCAGGAACCATGGCTTCCAAGCATCTGATTTGTGTCTAACCAAGTGTGTTGCAAAGCACGCCAGTTAGCTTACGCAGAGAATTGCACGGTCAGCTCCATTTGCCGCGCCCAATCTGTACAGCCAACCGAAAGGTTAGCATGCTCTTTTGGACTCTCAAAACAAGAGCACTGCTGTGCACTTCTCTGCGATTGTCCGTGTATATTTTGTCTAAACTCTGGCTTGTCTAGAACTCTGAGGACAGCCTGGCTCAGGGCAAAGAGACATGGGCATGCTAAGCCTCTTCTTCAAAAGCTTTAGTGGCTCCCTATTCAAACTGAAATGCATTGCAGACTGCCATTGTTTTATATAAACTCTTTTTCAGGCTCTTCTGCTGCTTACATGGCTGATCTCCTGTTTCACACCTATTCATCTTAGGTGAGGGCTGAGTCTTGTGCTCATTGATCATTGATCATTTTCATTTTTCAAGCCACAAATATGAATTTTTCTTCCACGTCAGTTTGGCCTTTTCCTTGAATGTAAAAGGCACATGTAAAACACCTGTCTCCTTTCTTTACATACGTATCACTTTCCTCGGGTGAACTCCTCCGTTTTGCTTTGGTGTGTGTTGTGTCAAGTGTTTGTGCAGTATGGGGGAGAGATAAGGTTGACAATCATTTGGTGTATGGAATTTAAGGTGTTGGTATTTCTCTGAAATTGTGACAAAGTCTTTTCCAGTCTTGTGTTTGTACAGACATGATTGTGAAAGTCTTGCACACACACACACACACACACACACACACACACACACACACACACACACACACACACACACACACACACACACACACACGCACACACACACACATACACACACAGACACACACGCGCACCACACACACACACACACACACACACACACACACACACACACACACACACCACACACCACACACACACACACACACACACCAGCCTTGACACCACCCAGTTTACAACCAAAGATTAGTGAGCACGTCACCTTCATGAATGTCGATTTTATCCTAGCTCGGTTTTCACAACGATTCTTTTAAATTTCGTGTTTTTCTTTGCTTTTATGTTTGTTTTGTTTCTATCTTTGTTTTAGGATAATGATAATGATAGATCAAAACAGTGGAAAGATGGGGAAAGGAGGGAAGGGGAGGGAGGAATGTATTAATTATGGTCGTCTTTCATGATGCCACGAGTTACACAGTCTTCAGACAGAAACAACTCTGCTGCTACTGCTGTCCACGTATCCTTCACGGTATTTTCAGAGGGCAGTTGAGCCATGGAGGATGGCGCCAATTTGCTGTACCAAAAGATATCGATGCAAATGACAGGTGCTTCTGTGTTTCCCGAATCCTCTACACCGACAAAAATCACAGGATCTTTAATGCGTGTGTCACGAGTTTGTCACGAGGCCTACGACGTTCGACCACCTAGGGTGGCGGAATTACTTATTTGTTTATTGTCGTTGCTGTGTCGTGTAGCCGTCCCTTAGGGTGGCTTGTGGTGCAGTTGCACCTTGGTGTGTTCAGCTCAACTTCGGTTTGCTTTCTCTCTCTCTCTCTCTAATTCCACCGCCCGTGCTATTCATCCTGCAAGTTCACGGGTGGCCGGTACCTTTCTCTCGAACTTTCTGTCTGTCGGCCTCTCGCCTGTCTTTTTACCTGTCGCACGTGCTTCGTTTCTTTTAGTTTGAAGTATGCTCACTCTGTGACGCAGCATGGCATGTTGGCCGCCATTGCTGAGAGAGGTTAGCTCTTCACTCGAGCGGAAGATGTCTCTGGGGGCGCCTGCTCCAGTCCTGGTTCTTTACCTTATCGTCGAGAGTACAGTCAGTACTTTCAATTCCTGCAGTCGGCCTGTAGGAGAGGGACATCATTTCTTCTGTTTCCGCATCTTCGCCTCTGTCCTCTCGACTGGACAGAGGGTAGAGAGAGTCCTTTGACCCGCCTCTTCGGGGTCACCCACGGGTAGCTGGTAAGCATCAGTTTCGTGGTCTGTTTGTTTTGATTTGTTGTTGTTAGCCGGCTTAGTCTTCACTTTTGCGCAATTTTCTTTTGTTTTCGAAATTGTAAGAGGAATATTGTGTGAGACCTTTTCTCTGGTTAATTCAATCTTTAACCTGGCCATTCTAAATTATTTCCAAAATTCTTTCTCCTGTTTATGTATCTGGTGATGCGGTAGTCGGTGGGAAGGGAGAGAACCTGGTGATTCAGGGTTGGAACTTGCTTGGTCTCGCTCGTCCGCCCCTGTCACATTCGCCGGACTTTTATCCTTCGGCCACCGTCTGTTTGTGTGTGCAAGGAGAACGAGTTTATGTTCACGAGCGTGCGTACGCATGATTGTCGTTCGGATGCGTGGTTGGAGATTTGTGTTATTTTGAAATGTGTTTATAAAATGTGACAATTATGCCATTGAATTACTATTTGCAAATGTGGTGGCAGTTATTAAGCGATGGTCGCTGTGTTGATTTATTTCCTAAGGAAGGGAAAACGTTAAGCGTGAGTGAGAGAAGGGTGAAGATAATTCATATTTGTTTTATAACCTGTTGATTTAATGCAGTCTTTTACCTGCATCGTGTGAGAAGACTTGATTCAATGGGGTGTACTGTGTGCGTTTAATACACTTCCCCTCGCCCATCAGCGAGTGGCTGATAAGACTTGACAGCAATGGTCAGACGGTACTGACGGCAGGGTTCCAGTACCCTTCTTCTTCCTTCTTCCTTCTTCCTTCTTCCTTCCTCCTTCCTTCTTCTTTTCCTCCTCTCCGACTCTCCTCCCAGCTACGTCCTCCCCCCCTCCCGGGGGCTTCACCTGGAGCACGAACTGGATGGTGCCACGTGCTGGTCGAGGCCACGTTCTGGCTGAGACCACGGACGAGATGGTGCCACGCGCTGGTCGAGGCCACGCCTTGGTCGGGACCGTGGACTGCTAGGGGAGCCCGCCGTCTCGACTGGCCGGCCTGGACCCCCGTCCAGGACCTCCAGTAACAGCTACGTCCCCCCCCCCCCCCCGGGACACGCTCTTCACTGCCCGCTTGGGAGTCGAGGGTGTCGGCTTTGGGCGACTCCCTGCGAGAACCAACCCGGCTCGGAGCACCTAGTGCGACAGGGTGCTCCCTGCGGACTTGACAGGGGCAGGGATGTGGACGCACTCCGTGGTGTGAGAAAGGGTCAATACTGGAAATATTTCTTTATAATTGTGTACATGTCATATGTGCTGGAATGCTGTAATTGTGATTGTGTACGTCGTATGGTGAAATATTTATTTATAATCGTGCATGTTGTGGGCGTGGGAGTGCTTGATTGCGATTGTGCATGTTGTGTGCGTTGGAGTGCTTGATCGTGATTGTGCATGTTGTGTGCGTTGGAGTGCTTGATCGTGATTGTGCATGTTGTGTGCGTTAGAGTGCTTTATTGTGATCGTGCATGGTGCGTGTGTTGGAATGTTTATTTTGCTGGTGTGAATAAATGGGTGTTGTATCGTAATCTTTATTGTGTGGTCTCTTGCGGAGCGTGTGAGGTCAGTCACTCCTTCACTCCCACCTAGACCGATCCTGTCAGGGCAGACCTCCAGGGGTCGGTCGTGACAATTGTGGGGCTCGTCCGGGATGTGAAGGGCTCTGGCTGTCTCTCTCTCGTTTCGCAGAGTACCTGTTTAGGTTTGTCTGTTTTGTATATGTTTAGTCAGTTTGTCGTGTTTTGTTCGTGGGTGGTTGGCTGGGTGACTCTAGAGTGAAGGGAGTCTTTTTGGTGGCCTGAGGGAACATCCGGCGTGACTCGGGGTCGAGGTGAGACCAGGAGGAGTCGACCGCTTCCAGACCTCCTTCCGCCGGGTACCTCACGCAGGTACGGCCGTAAGTCTTGCCCTTCTGTTGCCGCTCAGTCTTCCATTCCTGTTTGTATTTAGCCAATTCTTGTTTTTTTTTTCTCTACCGGGTTGTTGAGTACAGGGGGGTGCATCGGACGCTAGGTGTTTTTTTTTTCCTCTCTCCGGATTCCGTCTGCTAGGTTTTTGTTTTGTTTTTTTTTCCGGCCAGCCCCACCGCACTGTTGCTCGTGCTGTAGAGCGCGGTGTTGCCAGAGTGGGGCAGCCGGACATAGTTTTTTTTTTTTTTTTTTTTTTCGGTGAGCCCCACCGCACTGTTGCTCGTGCTGTAGAGCGCGGTGTTGCCAGAGTGGGAGCAGCCGGAACTTGTCCGCACACACGCACACACACACATACACACATATACACACGCCCCTAAAATATTTGTTTTTTTTTTTCCTCTAGTGGAATTGTTTTTCCCCTGTATTTGGAAAACTGTAGGATATTGTTGTCATGGCGACGTCCGGCGCTGGTGGTATGGCGACGCGGGCGTCGAAGAAGAAGGGTATTCAAAATGTTACTGTAGTCCCTACTATTAGTACCAGTACTTCGACTACGGTAACTTCTACCTATTCCAGTGCTGTAGCAGGTAGTCCAGTGAGTACTTTTACTACCTCTTCGCTGGGGGGTCTCCCTGTCGAGACCCCGACTGGCACTTCCGCTCGGAAGCGTCAGAGTATAGCGAAGCAACTGTGGGCTTCTGTTGAGTCGCAGAGACCGAAACCTTCTCCTCTCCAGGCTTCCCCTCGTAAGGGGCATGCCCCAGAAGACTTTTCTTATGGGAAAAGTCGAGACCCAAGGGACGGGTCAGACGGATCATCCTCCCGTGCGGGAGTGGTGAACCCCGCCCAGGACATCACTTCCGTCCTGATGTTTCTAGAGCGACAACGACGGGAGGATGAGGCCCAACGTAGGGAAGAGGTTGCTAGGCAGGAAGCCCTACGTAGGGAAGAGCGTAGGGAAGAGGCCGCTAGGCAGGAAGCTCTGCGTAGGGAAGAGTGTAGAGAGGAGGCCGCTAGACAGGAGGCTCTGCGCAGAGAGGAGACTGACAGACAGGAGATTATGCATAGGAAGAGGCTATGCTGCGCAGAGAAGAGGCTGCCCGACAGGAGGCCCTTCGTAAGAAGAGGCTGCCCGACAGGAGGCCCTTCGTAAGGAAGAGGCTGCTCAGCGCAGGAAGAGGCTGCCAGACAGGAGGATCAGCGTAGGGAGGAGGCTGCCCTCCGTAGGGAAGAACTAGACAGGATGGAGGCCCTGCGTAGGGAGGAGATGGAACAACTTCTTTCGCGGCCTCCCGCTTCTGTAAACCAGGGGGTTAATCACCAGGCAGGTGATAGAGTTAGAGGCCCAAAGTTAAAGCTTCCAGAGTTCAGACCTAGTGAGGACATTGATATGTTCTTAGAGCATTTCGACAAGGTTGCTTGTTCATACCAATTGTCTGAGGAACAAAAGGCTATGCACCTTTTTTCTGGATTATCTGGTGCTGCAAGGAGTGTGTGCTCACTCTAAATGAAGGCGCGTCTTATGCAGACATGCAGTTGGCTCTGCGTAAGCGTTTCCACCTTACCCCAGAGACGTACAGAGGAAGTTCAGGTCCATGAAGAAGAATAATGACGAGACCTTCGTGCAGTTTGGTGATAGGCTGCGCAAAACGCTAGGGTACTGGCGTCAGTTAGCTAAGTTGGAGCTGGAGATCTGATCCTCATTGAACAGCTCACCAACACTGTGTCCCCAGAGTTGAGGATCCGGATAGGCGAGACAGCCCTCAGGATTTCGCGGCTGCGATTCACACCGCTGAGGTGTTTGCTGAAGCTCGCAGGGCTTATGGGCATCGCCCAGATACGGAGAGGAAGCCCTCCACAGGATTTAGTAGCAATAAGGCGCCGACAACTGCTAGTGGGGTGAACAAGGCAGGCAGTCCATCGGGGACCTCAGCACCTCGATTTTGTTTTCTTGTGGTCGTCCTGGCCACATAAGGAAAGATTGCCCTAGAGCCGCTGGTAGTCATGGGCTAGTTCTTTCCAGCATCCTCGCGCCTCGGCTAACGTGGGTCCATCCAAGCTTCTGGTGGTACAGAGTGTCCAGTGTTTCTTTCTGTTGTTGGTTCATCCTTGTCGACACCATCAGGGATTCGGGAGCATCAACACTCTTTGTGGATAAGGATTTAGTTTCCCCTAAGGCCCGGCGGGGCGCCAGTTACGATGTGTGCGGGTTGGAGGCTGGTTTTACCTCCACCCGTCCTTCTGTACTTATTCCTATCTCCACCCCCTACTTCTGTGGCGAAGTATGGGCCATCGCGGTGGAGCGACCTCTGTATTCCCTTATCATAGGAATACTATCACCTTCGCAGACGGACGCAGTCAGTCCGTGTCTACGGATCTGCCCGTACAGGCGTGTGTGGGAGTCACCACACGCGCCAAAGCTAAGAAGCAGGAACAGGAATTGCGCCCGGTTCTACAGCCGATCTCTGACGAGGTTCTTACGAAGGCCGATCCTGCTTCCATCGCTCGTCTTCAGGCCAAGGACTGGGATGTCCAACGCCTGCGACGACTGGTGGATCGTCCCGCTCAGTCGGCCCGACACGCCAAGGTGAGCTTCAAGCTCCACAAGGGGATCCTTTTTAGGGTTTTTACCCAGGCAGATCGTGTGGCCAAGCAGCTTGTGGTTCCCCAAAGCCTGAGAGAGTCTGTCCTCCGGCAGGCCACGATTCCCCCATGGCAGGTCATATGGGCTCCAAGCGGACTCTCGAGCGAGTTAGGCAGGATTTCTTCTGGCCAGGGATGAACTCACAGGTCAGGCAGTACTGCCGCAGTTGCGATGTCTGCCAACGGACAACGCCTAGGGTCGCTTGAAGCGTGTTCCCCTAGGGTCAGTGCCACGGGTTGGGGAGGCATTCAGCAAGGTTGGGGTCGACCTGGTGAGACCCATTAATCCTCCATCCGATCGCGGTCACCGCTACACTTCGGTAGTGTAGAATCTGCGAGTCGATACCCAGAGGCTGTCCCGCTTAGGACTATCGATGCCCCTCCTGTTGCTGAATCTCTCAGGCAGATTTGGACGCGCACTGGCGTGCCCAAGAAGAAGTACGGCCGGAAGTTTGTACTGGAGAGCGATCATCATCCTCTCCAGTGCTTGGACCGGATCCGGCCAGTCAGTCGTCGACTCATGAGTTAGGCAGTGGAGCTGCAGAGTCATGCGTTCACTTTCCGTCATATCAAGGGTTCCTGTAATACGGATGCTGACTATCTTAGCCGAGCTCCGTAGTTAGCATATTGGAAAATCAGTCAGAGGGACACTTCCCCTCAACCAGGGTTATATCCCCTTTTGGTCCCTGTATCAGGTGCAGTGACAGTTTTTCACTTCAGTCATGTTAACGATAGTGAATCACCAATGGTTCGGATTGTTACTTTCATGGTTGGAAGGTTCGCTTAGTTGTTTGATAAATGTAGTATTATGTATTTCTCGGTGTGATTCTATCGTGGAATGTTTGTATTGGATTCATCGTACTCTGTCGATCACAGAGAGTTGGGTTCGGTCCCATTGTTGTGAAGTTGCACATGCGACAAGGTTCAAAGGAGCACTGTATCTCAGAGAAACAGATGCTTTTAGAAGGGGGGTTTGTCACGAGTTTGTCACGAGGCCTACGACGTTCGACCCACCTAGGGTGGCGGAATTACTTATTTGTTTATTGTCGTTGCTGTTGTCGTGTAGCCGTCCCTTAGGGTGGCTTGTGGTGCAGTTGCACCTTGGTGTGGTTCAGCTCAACTTCGGTTTGCTTTCTCTCTCTCTCTCTCTAATTCCACCGCCCGTGCTATTCATCCTGCAAGTTCACGGGTGGCCGGTACCTTTCTCTCGAACTTTCTGTCTGTCGGCCTCTCGCCTGTCTTTTTACCTGTCGCACGTGCTTCGTTTCTTTTAGTTTGAAGTATGCTCACTCTGTGACGCAGCATGGCATGTTGGCCGCCATTGCTGAGAGAGGTTAGCTCTTCACTCGAGCGGAAGATGTCTCTGGGGCGCCTGCTCCAGTCCTGTTCTTTACCTTATCGTCGAGAGTACAGTCAGTACTTTCAATTCCTGCAGTCGGCCTGTAGGAGAGGGACATCATTTCTTCTGTTTCCGCATCTTCGCCTCTGTCCTCTCGACTGGACAGAGGGTAGAGAGAGTCCTTTGACCCGCCTCTTCGGGGTCACCCACGGGTAGCTGGTAAGCATCAGTTTCGTGGTCTGTTTGTTTTGATTTGTTGTTGTTAGCCGGCTTAGTCTTCACTTTTGCGCAATTTTCTTTTGTTTTCGAAATTGTAAGAGGAATATTGTGTGAGACCTTTTCTCTGGTTAATTCAATCTTTAACTGGCCATCTTAAATTATTTCCAAAATTCTTTCTCCTGTTTATGTATCTGGTGATGCGGTAGTCGGTGGGGAAGGGAGGAACCTGGTGATTCAGGGTTGGAACTTGCTTGGTCTCGCTCGTCCGCCCCTGTCACATTCGCCGGACTTTTATCCTTCGGCCACCGTCTGTTTGTGTGTGCAAGGAGAACGAGTTTTATGTTCACGAGCGTGCGTACGCATGATTTGTCGTTCGGATGCGTGGTTGGAGATTTGTGTTATTTTGAAATGTGTTTATAAAATGTGACAATTATGCCATTGAATTACTATTTGCAAATGTGGTGGCAGTTATTAAGCGATGGTCGCTGTGTTGATTTATTTCCTAAGGAAGGGAAAACGTTAAGCGTGAGTGAGAGAAGGGTGAAGATAATTCATATTTGTTTTATAACCTGTTGATTTAATGCAGTCTTTTACCTGCATCGTGTGAGAAGACTTGATTCAATGGGTGTACTGTGTGCGTTTAATACACTTCCCCTCGCCCATCATGCGAGTGGCTGATAAGACTTGACAGCAATGGTCAGACGGTACTGACGGCAGGGTTCCAGTACCCTTCTTCTTCCTTCTTCCTTCTTCCTTCTTCCTTCCTCCTTCCTTCTTCTTTTCCTCCTCTCCGACTCTCCTCCCAGCTACGTCCTCCCCCCTCCCGGGGCTTCACCTGGAGCACGAACTGGATGGTGCCACGTGCTGGTCGAGGCCACGTTCTGGCTGAGACCACGGACGAGATGGTGCCACGCGCTGGTCGAGGCCACGCCTTGGTCGGGACCGTGGACTGCTAGGGGAGCCCGCCGTCTCGACTGGCCGGCCTGGACCCCCGTCCAGGACCTCCAGTAACAGCTACGTCCCCCCCCCCCCCCCCCCCCCCCCCCCCGGGACACGCTCTTCACTGCCCGCTTGGGAGTCGAGGGTGTCGGCTTTGGGCGACTCCCTGCGAGAAACCAACCCGGCTCGAGCACCTAGTGCGACAGGGTGCTCCCTGCGGACTTGACAGGGGCAGGGATGTGGACGCACTCCGTGGTGTGAGAAAGGGTCAATACTGGAAATATTTCTTTATAATTGTGTACATGTCATATGTGCTGGAATGCTGTAATTGTGATTGTGTACGTCGTATGGTGAAATATTTATTTATAATCGTGCATGTTGTGGGTGTGGGAGTGCTTGATTGCGATTGTGCATGTTGTGTGCGTTGGAGTGCTTGATCGTGATTGTGCATGTTGTGTGCGTTGGAGTGCTTGATCGTGATTGGCATGTTGTGTGCGTTAGAGTGCTTTATGTGATCGTGCATGGTGCGTGTGTTGGAATGTTTATTTTGCTGGTGTGAATAAATGGGGTGTTGTATCGTAATCTTTATTGTGTGGTCTCTGCGGAGCGTGTGAGGTCAGTCACTCCCTTCACTCCCACCTAGACCGATCCTGTCAGGGCAGACCTCCAGGGGTCGGTCGTGACAGCGTGATAACCGATCTTCAACATACAAATGACCCAGAAAATGAGCTCTGGCGGGGGCATGTCTACGCATAATCTGATAGCCATGTAAGTGGGGAATAAGCTCCCCTTTCTCCTTCTATTGCACAATCGGGATTCGAACCTATGGCACTCAGGTTCAGATTTGAAAGTGATCTTACAGCTCAGCTAAGACACCCACCACAGGTTCGGATAAGAAAGGCGGAGGATGGGAGAGAGGGTCACAGGGATTAGAACTCCTCCCATTGTAAAATGAACTTGCCATCCCAGTCTCACCTGCCCCACCTAAGCATTAAAAAGTCTAGTTAAACAGTCGTGTGAGGCAGAGAGTAGGGTGGTGGCAAACCATGTCATCAGGAATTGTGTTGGCTGGTAAACTGGATGCTACCATCACCGCCTCCCTTTAAATCCTTCTCTTTCTCTCTACAACCCCCCACCCCCACCCCTACCCCCTTTCTTCCACTTCCGCTCTCCTCTTTTCCTCCACACACACACACACACACACACACACACACACACACACACACACACACACACACACACACACACACACCTCATTTTCCTCCTCCCTATTATCTATAATGGTGGTGAACTGTAGACATAAAGAAACCAAACAATGGAAGAAAATTGCGTCTACTCCTTGTTATCCTCCATCCTTACGCCCCCATCCACACCCCCACTCCCGACTCCTGTACTCCACCCCACCATGTCACCTTCCCTCTCCCTCTCCATCAGCAACCTTTTGGAGGAAATAATCGATCTCCTACGTCACGTTTGCTGAGAATAATGTTTTCCTCGGAGGGAGTGTGCAAATTGGGGTCTAACCCCTGCCAGAAAACAGCGTCGTGACCTACCGAGGAGACTCACCCAGAAAACAGCGTCGTGACCTACCGAGGAGACTCACCCAGAAAACAGCGTCGTGACCTACCGAGGAGACTCACCCAGAAGACGAACTAGACTCCAGACAGCCATTGAAAACAGCGTCGTGACCTACCGAGGAGGCTCACCCAGAAGACGAACTAGACTCCAGACAGCCATTGAAAACAGCGTCGTGACCTACCGAGGAGACTCACCCAGAAGACGAACTAGACTCCAGACAGCCATTGAAAACAGCGTCGTGACCTACCGAGGAGACTCACCCAGAAGACGAAACTAGACTCCAGACAGCCATTGAAAATGGTGCTGTTGATAATATACAAATTCAGCAGTTCCTATATACCGTCAATGACAGATCTGATAATTATTAACACTTAACTGTCCACTTGTAAGTCCCTTCTCTCCTCGCCCTTTTCTCCCAACCCTACCCCGTCCCAACCTTACAAAATCTTTGCAACTGTAGATATTTTGTATGCGCTTGTTTTTCTCCCCATTAAATATTTCTTGTTATGCTTTGTTTATTCTGATCCAGCATGGAAAACACAAACAGGTCAAGGCGTGCTACTTTTCTGTTAGTTGTCTTCATTTGGTAGCCAGGTGTCTCAATGCCCATGTCAGGGTCTTGGTCAGTGTATCAAAGCCACCCTAAACCCAATTACGGAGGGATGGGGGGGGGGGGGGGGGGAGTTATGACAATACATTACATTACGCTGAGGACAAACGAAACAAAAAGACCCCTTTCAATATAACAACAATTCATGGAATATGACAGGAACGTTTAGGACTAGAAGATGCAAAAGATGCAATGCTGAAACCAAATAAATCATTCAATCCCTTTGGTGGAATATAGACACTAAACGGCCTGAAACGAGAAACGCAAGGCTGTAAAAATTTGGCAGAGAGAGAGAAAAAAAGCTTGCCCTGATCTAGCTATTTAAAGAGACATGAATGGGGAAAAACCCTGAACAGATCGAAAGAGTAGCTGAAGAAGCAAAAGAAACCAAGTGGCAACAACTTTGTCTGTCACGTGATTATGACACAACACTCACTCCATTCTGGCAGTTTTAAAATCGCATGTAAGGAAAACACAAAACAACCGCAACCCTGGTATTTTAGACGCTGATGAGACCACAAAACTCAAGACAAATGTGAAGAAAGGGTCGGCTCTACTTAAACGTTTCACAGAACAGAGTGATTCAAGAAATTTAGAGGAGAAGAAAAAAATATTTGACCAAGTTAAACGAAGACTTAGCTCAGACTGGCATTGATGATGATGATGAACTGGATGACGCAATAGCTAGATGCACTAAGGATAGTGTTCCAGGTCCAGACAAAGTACAGTACGCAGATGTCAAACAGCTCTCAGAAGAGGACAGAGCCCAACTCTTCATTCTCTACCAGGAGTGTTTTGATGAAGGCAGTATTTCAGAAGGCTGGACACACAGCTGTCTGAAAGTCACCCACCATACATTTTCCATGCATTACTCTGTTAGAGTTGGAATCGGTGGAAGCTGTGTTTCAGATCAATGTGGATGTGTTTGAATTTGATGAAAAGCAAACACTCCCGTGCCTCGTTCCTTGTCGCAGTGATTACAAACATGCAGACACGCTTAAAGTGTTGGTGTACAAACGTCATTTTATGCACATCATTGACATTCACAAGTTAGGCCATGCGCTAGCTTGTTCCAAATGTGGCAAACTCTGGCATACGCTTAGGGAGCTAAACAAACACGAGAACACGTGTCAAGGCAGTCAGACTCAACACACATACAAAGGAGGAGTGTACACACCACCGGAATCGGTGTTGCAGCAACTCTGTCGTTATGGTATTTCTGTTGATCCTGATTTCGTTTTTCCCTTACAGAGCTACTTTTGACTTTGAAGTGTTCTTCGAGACCGATGACTCACCACAAACAAAACAAGCACACTCCAGCACGACATACACAGCTAGACACGTTCCCCTCTCTGTCGCTGTCGCTTCCAATGTACCTGGGTTTGAAGAGCCTCGTTGTTTCGTGAGTGATGGGGACCCCCGCAAACTTGTTGACACCATGGTGAAGTATTTGGAACAGATTTCAGAAACCTCCTTTTCTCTTCTCTGTGAACATTTTGAAGACGCGTTAGAGAACAGTAATATGCCGACTCTACGCCACTTTCGCCCTCAACCAGTTTTCGGGCGAAAGTGACGTAGAGTCGGCATATTACTGTTCTCTGACAAGTAAGACTTCAATAACCAAAAATAACGATTATTTACAAACAAACATACTGTGTAGGGTTATCCGTTTTCAATACTAATTTACTAAACTTTTCAGATTTCAGTTTTTGTTTAATCCTGTGTTTTTCCTGGTCATTTTCAATAACATCATTTTCACGCAAACATTCATCAAATGAGTCTCTGTCTTTCATGTGAAATAGAACTACAGTCTTTAACTGTTCTCTAAAGTCTTTTAAAACTGAGTTATATTTTTGACATAAAATCCACACACTTATCCCAGCATGTCTTCCACTGAAAGCTAGTTTCGACAAAGTGTTTCTCTTTTTAACTATGTCTCTTTCTGCCGAACAGTCATCTATAATAAATAGTGTCTGCGTTCCTTCAAACAGTCTATAAAACTGTTCTAAACACTCACTCAGTTTATTGCTAGGATTAACTAAATATATGTCATCATCTGCCCATATAAACCTTCTATCATGATATGCTTTGTTCCATTTAAGTGTTGGGCAGAAAATTACAATATGATTAAAATTATAGCGATAAACTGTTTGTAATAGGTCGAGGATAAATATTGTTTTTCCACACCCAGTCTGCCCACAAATCAATGAGCAATGAGGAGTTTTTGCCATAAAGTTTAACTGCTCCATAGTTTTATAACAGAACTTAATCTAATCCAGTTATTATTTTTATCATACTCTCCGTCAAAACTTGTTCAGTATAATAAAACCCTATGAGGCCTAAATGTGTAAGATTAATCCAATTCAGTTCTGTAAGATTGTTTCTATTTAAGTCAACATTGATTTTGTTGCTTGTTGTTATGATCTTAATATCCTCACCATTGTGAAGAACGACGATGGTAACGTTAAGGCGTTTAACGTCTAAGTTTTGCCAGCTAATATTAATTCCTTTTATAAGGTCATCACTAACGCCCACAACCCCATCCCTCTCCACATCTTTAAAGACAGAAATTTCAAATATCATTGTGAACGGGGTCCCCTAATTTTCTGCTTGGAAAGAACTGTAATTTTGTAGAAGCTTTTTTTTACAACTGTTTCTTTTCTGTGGAGGATGTACTGCTTTTTCCCATACGGCGTTATTTCAATCTTTTTCCCGACTATTGTCGCCCGGCATAAGACTTACATGTAAAGGGCCAGAGTTGGAATGCTTTTCTGAAACTTTTTTGACGGCCAAAAAATGTAAATGGGCTTATGAATTCAAATTTTATGTCCCATTCTAAATATGGTTCTAAGTGCCATTTGAGGTCAGGTTTTCGAACTATTTTATATTCATACTGGCCAACATTATTTGCCTCTAGATTGCGCAGCTGTTCTAGTTTAGGAAACTTTTTGGTGTCGCCAACCTCTTTGCGTTTATAATCACCATCTTTAGTGTACTCAAAACCATACAAAGCGCCTATTTCACCGTTTTGTTCAAAGTCCGCAACGTCTGCAAGGTCTTTTAATTCTAAAGTTATACACCTTACAGGCGCTAATGTAACTCCTGGTTCTTCTGGCCCACGCGACATTTTTTAGAACAACTTATTATTTTATTTCCAAAACAATGTGTAGGTTATCACATTTTCACAACTTTCCCACTTTGTCTGCAATTTTTATATTAAATGATCCAACCCTCCCACAAACTAATCTTTTAAACTGTAAATTAGGGAATTGTATAATTTCATAATCGCAATATGCAGCTTTCCCTGACGGAAGAGCTCTTAAAACAGTTGAGGGCCTTCCATCATATAAGTTTTCATCAGTGCTCAGCTCATCAAATGAACATAGAGTAATGAATGTAATGCAAGATCGAGCGGATTTTCCCCCTCATAAGTAGTTTTGTTTGGCACAACTCTAAATCTATGATTGTCATCTGCAAAGCCTAACATTTTAGCTAGCTCTACATCAAAAAGGTAATGTGCTACTTCTTCTTCAGGTTTGAATGTTAACATTGTTTTTAGATTTGCATTGTTAAGTTTGAGAGTAATGTCGAAATTACTCATCGCTTCTTTTAGCGAACAAAACCCGTAATAACCATCAGGTATGGTTAACCGGCTAACTACCTTCCCTTCTTTATTAACTTTAGAACTGCATTATTCTTCCTGGATTCACTTATATTAAACCATACGACTTTGTAGAATATTTTCATGGAGCGCGACCGTTTTGGCCCCGCAATTGTTATCAATAGCATGTTCTAAAAACGAAGGCCGGTTCTGGGTTGTTATTGTTACAAACATTTTTTAAACGAAATAAAAATGAGTGCATTCAAATATACTGGTGCAAAAATATTCTGTTGGGCCGCACTACAATCTTAAAAATATAGCAACTGATACTCTTGACATTGCTGTGCCCCAGACTGCCTCTTTTCATAAAAAGGTGAGTACTCCATTAAGCAGATATCTTACCCCCCTATTGAAAACGACCACACCAAGAAAGCGTGGTTTAGTCACCCGATGCAGTTTTATCAGAACCAGTTAAATTTTGCTGTGTTTTGCGCATCAACTGGTGTGGAGTGTCGTATGCCGATCATTTAAATCACCATGACCCTTTTGTGAGGTCAGTGTACAGATTCATTTTTATTACACCTTCAGACGTATTTTGACTGAATTGCAAGCGCCATTGCCAAATGACAAACCGTTTAATCCACTCAGCAACAGAATAGACATGAAGGCTTTTGAAAGGATTTGTAACGAATTCAATATTAACATCAAGACAGGCTTTAGACAAAAGTTGGATCATAATCATGGTCTAGGCGACCTTTATTTTCGGGGCACGCACAGAAAGTATAACTATTGACTGGCATCCTCCTTTCAAATCTTTCTTTTTTGGCACAACTGTTGAACCTGGGTCCCTACAGCAAGAGCATAAAACAGCATGGACAACATTTATCTTAGACACTTCTAAGGGCCTAACTAGGGCAGGAATAGAACGAATAAACGACTCTATACGTACTTACGTTTGGTGTTTGCTAGGGGCGCAAGCACAGGCAAGATCAAGCATAACTGATCCTTCTACTGGCTTTGATGCACAAAACAATACTTAGCAAATTTAGAGGACGCCATTAATTCTACAGTTGATTTGCCTTCAAGTATCCAAAGGTACCAACATGTTTTACAATACGCAAGATCGAAAGTAGACTTTGCTGTTGGCACTGGTTTATACATGCTGCCTTCTGACCTCAGACTCCAGATAGGTACAATAATAAATATAATAATGAATTCTTATAGCAGGCAATGAACAGAAGGTTGGGAAAAACGACATAAATTCTGAGCCAGTAATATTACAAACAATAAAAGAACACCCAAGATAAGTCATCCAATCCCGAAGTTCAAACCCCCAAAGTCATTGAAGCCCTCAGCAAAGCTCGGGGACTCTGTTCGCGATGACCATGAATATGAAAAGACAGCGCTTGTTCTTGGATTAACTGGCATAGGATTACTTGGTCTTTATCTTACTAAATAGTAACCCAACTATAAAGAGAGCTAATGCCCATAAGTGCTCGGCCATAAAGCCAACTACTTTGCTTGCAGTAGACAAAAGCCAGCTAACGATACTCCCCAATATTCCTGGTAAAGCGTCTACGGCTTTACCAGCTAATTTTTTTAATAAACTCGCAAGATGATTAAGCTGTTTTTTTACCCATGATTTATCAGGCGGTGATGGAGGCGATGGCGGCGGAGGCACTGGACTTTGGCCTCCACCGGGCCGCCTGTAATAGCCATCACCAGTGTACTTATTGCAAATCCTAAGGCCGTTATAACGCGTGCTAATGTGACTCCATGCTCTCTAAACAGCGTTCGTATTCGTTCTGCTAGCGTCGTGTCTTCATATAAAATTTTTTCGATAGTTTCTCTTATTCTATTCACTTGAGTTCGTAATTGGTCTCGGTTAGTAGTCAGCGCTTCTAGTCTTGCTGATCTTTCTTGTTCAAGATCTTTTAATCTTTGTCTTATTCTTTCTTTAATATCAGGCCCTAAGTTGGCGTCGTCAGCCTCAACGAGTTTTTCTTTTTCTCTTTTTATATGCTCATCTAGTTCACCTAGTTTTGCTAAATTGTTTGTTAATTCGCCTTTGATGCTTCTCAAGCATGATCAAGGGTGCTATTTCTCGCATGGGCAGCGGGAGTCGTGTATAGTCTTTAATGCTGTTTCTTCTGAAAAACTGGTTTCTGCTTCTATTGCATTTATTATTCCATCTGCCGATTGATTTAATTCTTCAAGTTCCATGTTTTGTATTTGGTTAGCTGTTGGGAGTTCCTGCAGTGTGTTTTGAAGTTTAGCAACTGCATCCTTATCTAATTTTGGTTTAGAAATGCCAAGGCGATTTTGATCTTTCACACTGAGTCTTTGTATAATTGTACTCTTGGCTAAAAACTTTGATGGGTCTGGTTTAGTTGTAAGCCGAACAGATTCTCCTTGATCGCCCCTTACAAACAAATGACCATCTTCTAATTCAAAATCATTTGGGTCTATAAATTCGGGAGGTTCTTGACCTAAACTTTTGTAAAATGCTCCGACCGCACTTTCTGTTAATTCACGCCGCATTGAGAGCGTTGAGCGATGCTGTGTCAAAGGGATCATTTCACTCATGTCGTCTCCACGATCAAAAACATCATAATCTCTTCACCTTCAATGCCTGCCATGGTTTTAAATAATTAATTAATTTTTTATTTTGCTTATAAAAAAATGTCACAAGCACATGGCTCGATTCTTGACCCGCATAGAAGACTGAAAGAACCCTTTGGCGTGAAGGGAAATAAGCGGACTATTACTGTTCCAAATAATCCATTACTATTGATGCAGATCAAATTCTTACTGTCAAATTTCCAGACCTAGGAGCAAATGACGTGATTGTGCCAGGCTCTGCGCGTCTTACTTTCAAAATAGGGCTCGCTTCAACAACAGACCCAAACAGGACAGTTGTACAGAATCTGGGACGGGCAATCGTTAAGAAAATTTCTATAAAACTTGAGGGGCAAGAAATATTTTTCTTTACACAATGCAGACATATTTTTAACCTATTCTGATCTATGGCTAACTGGGAATGAAAGGGCTGATCTTGCGTTTCAAGGAATTGAAAATGAAGAAGCGCTAAAACATAGAATAGGCGCCGCAGATACTAAAGACGGCAAAAGTATGTAGCTGTAAATTTTGCGTTTGGAAATCGCTTTTCCTTTCCCCTTAGATTTTGAGGTTGTAAAAGCGCATGCACCATACTTTCAAGGAGCATTAAAAGACAGATTGTCATATGAACTAACTTTTAATGAATACAAACGGGTTATAAAATCATCAGACACCGAAGCAAAGTACAGCATTTCTGACATCTCGTTAAGTTTGACGTTGTTAGCAACCCTAATTTAGCAAGGCTGATTGAACAACAATATCAGTCAAATTAGCAATATATTACGAAAGAGTGATTCATCATACAACATATCCCAAAAGCAGGGCAGACACTATATGGAATTTTAGTTTTAGTGCCGCAGCAAGATCGCTTAAAGGTATTTTATTGCTGTGTGAAGATGAAGAACCATTCAAAGAGGAAGTGAAAAGTTTTTTAATCCAAAATAACGAAAGTACAATGCTCGATTGAGGGCAGTCCTAACCAAATCTATGCTAGCGGGCTTAAACCTTATCATCATTTTGACGAAATAAGAAAACTGTTTGGAGGTGGGAGGTGTAGAAATCCAACAGTTGACCTTGTGGCTAAAGATCTACACCTTCACAGTGTAAGACTTGATGATTATTTAACAACAAAATACGGTTTATGATTGACCTAAGGTCAACGGAGGATAATCAGTTACATGGAAGCGGGAGAACTGTGAGAGACGTAATAAACATTCAAATTGATAAAGAAGAAGAAGCCGATAAACCGCTTAATGTACATTTGTTTTTAATATATGATGCGCAGCTGAATATTGAAAATAACAGATTAAAAGATATACAATACTAAATTTTTTTTTATTTTATAAAAAGCATGTCTGTTAAACATTATCCAAATGTGCCTACAGCGCCGCCAAGAGAAGAGATAGCAGGCAATTCTGCTGTTATAGAAACCCCTGAAGTAAAAACCTTCAGATTAACCAACATTACACAAATGCAACAAAAACTAGAGCAGGACCTTTCAAAATACAGCAAAACCAAACGAAGGTATTCTGCTGCCTTTAATGCTGTTACATATGTTAATACTGGAGCATCGACTATAAGTGCTCTATCAGCAGGAACAAGTGTAGCCTTTAGCAACGGGCATAGGCGCACCCGCAGCTTTACCTCTAGGCGGTTTGTCTTTAGCTCTTGGCCTGTGTTCATTAGCTGTAGGTGCTGCTAGCAAAAAATTAAAAACTAAACTCCAAAGCACACAGCTATGGTTCAACTAATAACGGCTAAACTTAGTTCGTTTAAACTGATAATAAATAAAGCATAGCTGACTCAAACATCACGGATGAAGAATTTAATCGTTTACAGGCCCATTTTGATGACTACAAAAGACAAAAAGTTTGATCTTCAAGAAAGGCGGGGACAAGTTTTTCTCAACAGCCAGACGCCGAGCAGATAAAAAAGGAATGCTTAAAAAAAGTAAACGAAACATTAAACTCTGTTCTAAACAGCTTACATTAACAACACCAAAAGGTGTTTATTTCTTTAGTTTATGAGTCTAAGCGCAAAAGACCGTCGATATTGATTCTGATTAAGTATTTTTTTTTTAATTTAAATAAATATTTTGGCTTAGAAAAGAAAACAGTATGGCTAAGATATATGAAGGACAAGACGAATTGTTTGAAAGGAATGCTCGAGAGAGAGCGTTTATCAAGAGCACTGAATGATATTGATTTAGAAGTTATTGACCCAACAAACGTACAGGCAAGCGTTGTACATGCAATTTCTCAAGTTCCAAGTAAACTAACAATAGACCCGCCAGTTAAAGTAATGTTAGCTGTTTTAATCGACTATGTAACAATAAATGAAGAAAATCTAGAAGTCTGGGTCTCAACTAAACAACAGACTATTCTTTCCTCTAATGACTTAACACCCGGTTGGGCAGACGAACTGCTTACACAGTTTGACGCTGCCGCTGAAGAAGCTAAAATGAGAGGCTCTGGTTGGTCAGAGGGCGAAGTCCTAGAGATTAGATTAAAACAGGCTAAGTATGCACCGATTGTAGGCAAGGCTTACATTCCGCTACCTCGGGAGTTGGTTTTAAAGAGAGCAGTTTTAAACATAAAAAATTCAGACAACAAATGTTTCATGTGGTGTATTCTTGCAAGGCTGCATCATGTCCGCGAACACGCAGAGAGAGTGACTAACTATCGGCAATACACCAAAGATCTTAACTTCAATGGAATATCCTTTCCCGTTAGTGTAGACCAAATTGATCAGTTTGAAGAACAAACAAACCAATAACTGTTAATGTATACCCCATGGGATGAGGAAACAAATTTGGTGCCAATTAAAGTGTCCAAGAACAGTCCAACAATAGGCGAACCAGCCAAAAGTCATGTGGGACTTACTCCTAATGTTTTCGCCAGCAGGGCTGCCCCATTACACATTGATACGCACAATGAGCAGATTATTAGCGCATACTTCAAAACATGAACATAACAAGAATTCTGTAGAAAATGTTTACAAGAATTCCAACCGCTCAAGCCGCGCTTGAACATATAAAACATTGTAAAAGTTCTGTAGACTGTAAGACAGAACTAACTACGCCCCCCCCAGGATCTAAAGTTAGTTTTAAGAACTGGAAAAAGGCTGCTAACATTCTCCATATGTTGTTTACGCAGACTTCGAGTCGCTTATTGTACCTTATGAAGGGCCGGGCCAAAAAAACTTCGAAAAACAGTCTTAATGAGTAAATCATCAGATCTGTTCATTTGCTTTCATTATTGTCAGGTCGGATGGCGTTCATTCAAAGCCAGAATTATATAGAGGACCAAATGCTGCTAGAAGATTTCTACAGCGCATGCAGCAAGTGCGCAATGATTGTTCTAATAATCTGAATTTATCTGAAATCATGATGACGTCTGAAGACCAACACAGTATGCCTCAGCCACTCACTGTTGGATTTGTGGTTTAGGCCTCTCATCAGGCGCAGCGAATCCAACAGTAAGAGACCATGATCACATTAGCGGAAAGTTCAGAGGAGCGGCGCATAACAAATGCAATCTTCAACTAAAGTTTGAACCAAAGACATGGAAGCTGCCTGTATTCTTTCACAAAATTGCGAGGTTACGACTCTCATCTTATATTGCAAGCAGTAACAACGCCTTCAGGGTAGCATGCATTGCACAGTCATCAGAAAAGTACATGTGCTTTAATCTAAATAACATGTCTTTTTATGACTCTATGCAACACATGATGGGCTCATTAGAGGCACTGGCTATGTCCTTAAAGTCCTGCCCAATAACGGAAAAATATTTTGACCCGACTCTCGTTAGAAAGGGCGTTTATCCTTATGAGTACATGAACAGTTGGGAAAGGTTTGACGAAGATACACTTCGCCTAAAGGCGCGTTCTTTTCTAGTCTTAGAGGAAAGGACATCAGCGACTCCGATTACCAGCATGCTCAAGATGCTTGGCAAAAGTTAGATTGTTAAACGATGGGAGACTATCATGACTCCTATTTAATGGCAGATGTATGTTTGTTGGCGGATATTTTTGAAAATTATAGAAAGACCTGCATGAAACAAATTTCAGTTTGGATCCTGCGCATTATATTTCTGCGCCGGGATGAGCTGGGATGCTTTCTTAAAGTTTACTGGAGTACAGATTGATTTATTGTCAGATTTACCAATGATACAGATGATTGAAAACGGATTGCGTGGAGGAATTAGTATGGCGTCGCATCATTACTGTAAAGCAAACAACAAATACTTGGGCGACTATGATCCGAGTAAAGGTCTAACTATCTCATGTATTTAGATGCAAACAATCTGTATGGTTGGGCAATGGCGCAATCGCTTCCATTACGCAACTTTAAAATGTACACAGGCGGCAATCCGAATAATATCAAAAGGCATTAAAGTGGTTGGCAGTTTAACGCCTGATCAACAGCGTGGTTTCATTCTAGAAGTTGACTTAGAATATCCTCATGAACTCCATGACCTGCATAATGATACCCATTAGCAGCAGAAAGTCTAAAGATGGATCCAAGAGAACCACCTAAACTTGTGCCTAATCTTCGAGGCAAAAAAAATTATGTCTGTCATTACAGACTTCTACAATTTTATTTAAGACATGGTTTAAAGTTAAGAGCAGTTCATCGTATAATTGCTTTTGATCAAGAACAGTTCATGAAACCATACATCATGAAGAACACTGATCTCAGAACTAAATCCACAGATGCTTCAGAAAAAGACTTTTTCAAGTTGATGAACAACAGCTGTTTTGGAAAGACTATGGAGAATCCGCACAAGCGCAAAGATGTTAGATTGGTCACCAGAGAGAACGAAGCAATTAAGCTAACTTCAAAACCTAATTATCAGGACTTTAGAAGATTTCATGATCAGCTTTTTGGCATAATGATGAAAAAAAAGAAAGTCAAATTAGACAAACCTGTATTTATTGGGTTTACTGTTTTAGAATTATCAAAGCTTTTGATGTTAGAGTTTCTTTATGACTACTTTAAGCCCTCGTATCCTGAGTCCAGAGTACTTTACACAGATACAGACAGTTTTGTTATAGATATCCCTACTGACGACATCTATAAAGACATGGAAACGAAGTGGCTAAAGGACATGCGGGATGGTATGATACATCTGATTACCCTAAAGATTCGCCTTTGCATTCAATTACTAACAAGAAGGTTTTAGGAAAGATGAAGGATGAATTATCTGGAAAGGTGATCAAGGAGTTTGTGGTTTAAGGTCAAAATGTACAGTATTTCGAGCCAGGAGAAAATCATTAAGAAAGCAAAGGGAATATCTCGCAGCGTTGTGCAGTCAAACATATCACATGACAACTACAAAGAAGCATTGTTTGGCAATAAGACTTTTCATCATGACAACGTAAAACTGCGATCTAATCTACATGAGATCAACACAACAGTTGTAACAAAGAAGTCATTAGATAGAACAAACACAAAACGGGTGTTTGTTAATCCGGAGTTTTCATATGCAATCGGGCACTGGAGGACCGCATAAACGGGGTTTTATATTTTTCATCAACTTTTATTATAAGATCAATCATAGCTTCATCCAATTCATTTAAATCTTTTCTCATGTTTGCTTGACGAGTTCGAATTTTTTTTATTATTTCAAGATATTCTTTTTCCCAATTTGGGGGTTTGAGTTGTAGGTGATCTGGATGATTTAGCATGCATTGATTAATCCCGAAAATGTTTCCTTAATAGCATTACACGCATGAAATGATTCCCGTATCATTTTCAAGGTCTCTTCCTTTACCATTCTTGTTTCGTTCTGCGCTTCCTTCTGGCCTTCCATTTTAAACCAAAATATGTTTACGTAAATTAATTAAAGCGGAACTGTGTCTGGCGGAATTATCTGCAGTTCTTCTTTCACAAAAGATCTTTGAGGAGCTGGTTGTTTTGTTGTGTCAGTTTCTCGTAAATAATACACGGGCGGATTCATCTTTACAATTCTTTTTATTTCATATGGATCAACACTCCAAACTGGATCTGTTGCCCTGATGCGAGTGTCCCTTCTGCTTCCCCGGTAAATAAAGGTACCTTACTTTCAATCCAAACGGTAATAGTTTGCCGGATGAGGACTACTCCTTCAGCAACATTTATTGTTTTTCTTTTGATTGCTTGTACTGGTTTTAGCCCTTTAAATTCTTCATTATTCATTGCGCGCAAAACTGAGGGCAATCTTCTAACCCATTCTGTGTTGCGAGAATTGTCAATCAGCTCTCTGTGATACTGGTAGGAGAAAAGTCTTTCAGCTAACTGTTTGTTAAAGTTTTCAACTAAAGCCTGTGATCTGTGAACTCCCGGAATGCCTCTTTTAATGGTAACTCTATGTTTTAACAATAATTGATTCACTTGCCCTTTAAATTCTTTTCCATCATCGACTTGAATCATGCGAGGATAAGTTAAAGGGCCTCGTTGGTATATCAGTTGTATAGCAACAGCAACAGCAGAAGCACTCTTTTGTGTTAATGGTTCAGCATCTTTTATCTTGAAGCTATGTCAATGACTGTGAGTGCGTACTTAAATCTTTTTCGTCTAATCCTATCAGAGGGTAAATATAGAAGATCCATTTGATGGGTGTCGTTTGGAGTTGTGTTCACAAAGTGTGGTCTCTGTATTGTCTAGGGGCAGGTAAATAAATTTGCCAAATTGCTTGTTTAGATAACCATTCTTTGCTGTTTGTTCACTGACTCCTGCTGCTTGGCTTAGCTTTTTAATTGCTGTGATCCCTTCCAATATCCTTTGGGCGAATAATAGATTTTGTTCATTTTTTATTCAGCCAATATTATGTGCAACAAAATACACACGGTCATACCAACGACAATAAACCGATTTCTTGCATCTTTTGTTTTTCTGATGGTTGATAAAAGTCACTGAATTTTGGCGGGGGCAATGTCTGGACCGGTTTGCCTGTTACTAGATAATATTGTTTTATTGCTTGATCAACATTTTAAATGTGTAAGCTGCATGCCCCTGTTTTTTCAGTGTGTCATTAATAAAATCTAACTGCTCAAGTCTCTGCTTTTCATAGGCGTCTTGTGCAGCTGCTAGTTCCTCCATAGCTTTGTTATGTCTTTTTCTCTCGCCGTCATCCCGCAGTTTACTAAATGCGAAATTACTTCCGCTAAAAGCAAGCGCATTCACCACAGCGCCGCCTATCATTATTGCGAGTGAAGCCATTTTTTATAAATGTATTTTTTTCTTACATATTTATATTGTCTGGAATTATTCCTTGCTTGACTAGAAAATCTTTCGTAGCAACGAAGCTGCAATGATAGCAATCAGCTTTGCTGAATCCTCAAAGTCTAGTTTGCCAAGATCTGCTGGTTTAATTCTTAACAGCTTTTACCAAGCATTGAGTATCCTACACTTAGTCCTCCAATAACAGCAGAATGGTATACAAGGTTGGTAACAGTTTTTTCGGTGCTCATTTTTAAAAATAAAATAATTATAATTAATATAAAAAACATGAACAGCGATGATCTACTACAGCTACAAGGCAGCCTAAACCTTCCTGAACTTATGAATGACCAAGTTGATGACCAAGCTATTATGCCCAAAAGGAGAGGCTGTATTCTTTGCAGCTGTGGAAAACAAAACAGTTCCTCGAACTGAATTTAGCATTGAACAGATTCAACAGATGACGCCGCAAGACATTTTAAAGTATCATAACAGGTATGAAGCGCAGCTGGGTCTAGAATGGTGAAAAGTGTGGGG
>CM031620.1:65091725-65101747 GCA_018398815.1 Conus ventricosus | reverse complement strand
CCATACCTAACATCCATAGTAGCAATAGCAACACATCTTCCAGCATCGATCCTTCTAACACCAGAGTCCCCACACCCCTGCTCTGTCAAGTCTCTGGAGCACCCTGTCGCACTAGGTGCTCCGAACCGGTCGGTTCTCGCAGGGAGCCGCTCAAAGCCGACACCCTCGACTCACAAGCAGGCATGAAGAGCGTGTCCCGGAGGGGGGGGGGGAGGAAACGGGCGCTGTTACTGGAGGTCCTGGATGGGGCCCAGGGCCGCCAGTCAAGACGCGGGCTCCTCTACCAGTCCGCGGTCCCGACCAGGGCGTGGCCTCGACCAGCGCGTGGCACCATCCAGTCCGTGGTCTCAGCCAGAGCGTGGCCTCAACCAGCACGTGGCACCATCCAGTCCGTGGTCTCAGCCAGAGACGTGGCCTCAACCAGCACGTGGCACCATCCAGTCCGGACTCCGGTGAAGCCCCCGGGAGGGGGGGGGGAAACGTAGCGGGGAGGAGAGAAGAAAGGGAGGGAAGGAAGAAGGAAGGAGGAAGGAGGAAGGGTACTGGAACCCCGCTGTCAGTACAGTCTGACCCATGCTGCTAATCTTAACAGCCACTGGCATGATGGCGAGGGGAAGTCTATCAAACGAAACCAACAGCCCCAGCTTAACACAGACCTGAGCATAACACAGTAAACCAATCAAATCGTTAAAGTCTTCTCACATGAAGCAGGTAAGGGACTGAAATTAAATCAACAGGCTATAAAACAAATATGAATTATCTTCACCCTTCTCTCACTCACGTTTAACAATTTCCTTTCTATAGGAAATAAACCAACACAGCGACCATCGCTTAATAACTGCCCACCCCCATTTGCAATAATAAATTCAATGGCATAATTGTCACATTTTATAGCCACATTTCAAAATAACACAAATCTCCAACCACGCATCCGAACGACAAATCATGCGTACGCACACTCGCGAACATAAACCTCGTTCTCCTTGCACACACAAACAGACGTTGGCCGAAGGATAAAAGTCCGGCGAATGTGACAGGGGCGGACGAGCGAGACCAAGCAAGTTCCAACCCTGAATCACCAGGTTCCCCTCCCATCCCCACCGACTACCGCATCACCAATGCATAAACAGGAGAAAAAATTTTTGGGATATAATTTAGAATGGCCAGGTTAAAGATTGAATTAACCAGAGAAAAGGTCTCAAACAATATTTCTTTTACAATTTTGAAAACAAAAGAAAATTGCGCAAAAGAGAAGAATAAGCCGGCTAACAACAACAAACCAAAACAAACAAACCACGAAACTGATGCTTACCAGCTACCCGTGGGTGACCCAGAAGAGGCGGTCAAACGACTCTCTCTGCCCTCTGTCCAGTCGAGAGGACAGAAGCGCAAATGCGGAGAAAGAAGAAGTGATGTCCCCTCCTACAGCCGACTGTAGGAATTGAAGATACCGACTGTACCCTCGATGATACGGTGAAGAACCAAGACCGGAGCAGGCGCTCCCAGAGACATCTTCCGCTCGAGTGAAGAGCTAACCTCCCTCAGCGATGGCGCCAACATGCCATGCTGCGTCACAGAGTGAGCATACTTAAAACTAAAAGAAATGAAGCACGTGCGACAGTAAAAAGACAGGAGAGGCCGATAGACAGCAAGTTCGAGAGAAAGGTACCAGCCACCCATGAACCTGCAGGATGAATAGCAGGGGCAGTGGAATTAGAGAGAGAGAGAGAGAAAGCAAACCGAAGTTGAGCTGAACTACACCAAGGTGCAACCGCACCACAAGCCACATCAAGGGACGGATACACGACAACAGCAACGACAATAAACAAACGAATAATTCCGCCACCCTAGATGGGTCAAACGTCGTAGGCCTCGTGACAAACTCGTGACACCCACAAAACCCGCCCACACACACACACCACACACACACACACACACACACACACACACACCCCACCACACAACACACAACGGATGCGCGCGTACACACGTGCACTTACTCAACTCGACTGCTAAACCTTGACCGTAATTGGGCGTTATGTGAGAATAAGGAATCCATCGAAGCTGTAATGACTTTTATAGTCAGACAAAGGGGCCCCAGTTAGTCTGGGGCTCCTCTTCATTGTCCCAATTAGCGAATCCTAAGCCAGCCCAGCCAGGGCACCTGTGGCTCTAATAAACGGATCACTGACGACGTTTTAATATTGTATTACTTCCACTAAGTAACGATTGATAAAGCATCCATAAAGAAGTAACTGATTCCTGTTCATGTGAGAGCGGAATGAGTGAGGGAGTGGCGCATGTTGTGTGTGTACGATGTGGGAGCTGCGCATGTTGTGTGTGACGAAAGGGAGTGGCGCATGTATGTGTGTGTACGATTGGGAGCTGCGCATGTTGTGTGTGTACGATGTGGGAGTGGCGCATGTTGTGTGTGTACGATGTGGCCTGGGAGTGGCGCATGTTGTGTGTTTTACGAAAGTGGGAGTGGCGCATGTTGTGTGTGTACGATGTGGGAGCAGCGCATGTTGTGTGTGTACGATTGGGATTGGCGCATGTTTGTGTGTGTACGATGTGGGAGTGGCGCATGTTTGTGTGTGTACGATGTGGAGTGGCGCATGTTGTGTGTGTACGATGTGGGAGTGGCGCATGTTGTGTGTGTACGATGTGGGAGTGGCGCGTGTTGTGTGTGTAAAGATGTGGGAGTGGCGCATGTTTGTGTGTACGATGTGGGAGTGCGCATGTTGTGTGTGTACGATGTGGGAGTGGCGCATGTTGTGTGTGTACGATGTGGGAGTGGCGCATGTTGAGTGTGTACGATGTGGGAGTGGCGCATGTTATGTGTGTACGATGTGGGAGTGGCGCATGTTGTGTGTGTACGATGTGGGAGTGCGCATGTTGTGTGTGTACGATGTGGGAGTGGCGCATGTTGTGTGTGTACGATGTGGGAGTGGCGCATGTTGTGTGTGTACGATGTGGGAGTGGCGCATGTTGTGTGTGTACGATGTGGGAGTGGCGCATGTTGTGTGTGTACGATGTGGGAGTGGCGCATTGGTGTGTGTGTACGATGTGGGATGGCGCATGTTGTATTTCCAGTCCGTCATGCTCACGTTCTTTCCACAGTTTCTCCAGTTTGGTTTCGTGTTGTCGTCATCATCTTCAAGCGATGGAAATGTTTAAGTTTTCGTCACATCATGCTGCTTGGGAAATTTTTGTTGTTGCCCCTTAAGTTTTTTCCCTTCAAAATGGGATTGACCTTTACGGTGTTTGCTGGACAGCGTGGCCGGAGAGGTTGTTTCAGGTGATAACGAATATGAAGAAAGCCTTTTGATGGGAAAGACAGCGTGGCCGAAGAGGTTGTTTCAGGTGATAACGAATATGAAGAAAACCTTTTGATGGAATGACAGCGTGGCCGGGGAGGTTGTTTCAGATGATAACGAATATGAAGAAAACCTTTTGATGGAATGACAGCGTGGCCGGAGAGGTTGTTTCAGGTGATAACGAATATGAAGAAAACCTTTTGATGGAATGACAGCGTGGCCGGAGAGGTTGTTTCAGGTGATAACGAATATGAAGAAAACCTTTTGATGGAATGACAGCGTGGGCCCGGGGAGGTGTTTCAGGTGATAACGAATATGAAGAAAACTTTTGATGGAATGACGAATTTACGATTCTAGAGTAATTTTTTATTTCTGCAAAGAGTGTGAAGGGACGGAAATACTTATCACCAGTTGATTGCAGTTAAATCTGACAAGTCTGGAACTGACATAAGTAGAAAAGGGAGGAAATGGCAGCCGTTAATATCTGACAAGTTTGGGACTGACATCAGTAGAAAATGGAGGTAATGGCAGCAGTTAATCTGACAAGTGTGGAACTGACATAAGTAGAAAAAGGGAGGCAATGGCAGCTGCTGACGAAAAGAACACCACACTGAATTTGAAGAAGACATCGGGTGACTCGTTCATGCAAGAAATGCGAACAGTTATGTAGTCAAGTAAACAGAGAATCTTTTGGACGCATCCTTCAAAAAAACAGGGTAGAATTATCAGTCAGATGGGTGCCTGGCGTATGTCTTAAGTTCTGAATAGTGGGACGAACTCTAAGCTCCCTTGTAAAAAAACGTCATTCTTAAAAAGGAAACCATTTGAGACATAGCGAGCCTAGACATTGCTGGAGTTCCAAATGTTAATTCAGAGATCCACAGAGCCTTAGGTTATGGAGCCATAGCAGTGGATCTGTGCACACAATGAGTGAAAAGACAGGTAATTCACACATGCATCGTGGCAGAAATTTGCAAATTTTGAGAACAAAAAAAGTGCTTCTGATCTTTTTGCAAGTCAGATGCGATAGCTCTGATGCCGAGAACTGTAGAAGATCCATTGTCAGATAGCCGTCAAATTCATGAGTGGTCCAAGAGTTCATAAAAGAATTTAAAAAAACAAAAAACGATGACAAGTGACCTGAACACATCAGCCGCTGCACTGATAGTGTATCAAACGTCACCCGATCTTAAGCGGTGAGAAAACGTTTCCATTATTTCTATTAAAGCACACACACACACACACACACACACACACACACACACACACACACACACACACACACACACACACACACACACACACACACACGGGAAGCAAACCATTGGAAAGAAGGGAGTCATGGAAGAAGCCAGAGATGTCCGAGATGTATCACGGAGCGACCAACGAGGGGCCGAAGTCACAAGAGGAAGATGGTTCAGCAGGCCCAACCCTCCACCAGTCAGTCAACTGGAGAACATCGCCAAGCCCAACCCTCCACCAGTCAGTCAACTGGAGAACATCGCCAAACCCAACACTCCACCAGTCAGTCAACTGGATAACATCGCCAAAGCTGAGGATATTGATGAGAGTGGAGTCAGTTAGAATCAGATTGAGTTATTTTGTGATTAGCCACAAGGACAGAAATTGCATTAATTTTAAAACTGCATGAATTTTGTTTGAGAAATGTTAAAAATCAGATTCAAGTAAACTTGAAGACAGAAACGGTTTCCCAGATCCACCACCAACTTCTATATGGACATTCCTTTTGCTGACCCTGCCAGGAACCATGGCCTCCTGGAATCTGACATGTCTCTGACCAAAATAATGTGGTGCAAAGCATGCCGGTAAGTTTACACAGAGAATTACATAATCCCATTTGCCGCTTCCTGTGAAAACAATTAACGAAAAGTGTAGTATGCTCTTTGGGTCTCTAAAACCTGGATCACTGCCGTGCACTTTGGCTAGCTGTCCGTGTCCGTCTTACCTGTGGCGTGTTCAGAACGCTGCGGCCAGGTTGTCTTCAGGGCGAAGAGGCGTGGTCCTGCGAAGCCTCTTCTTCACATTCCCTGCTGGCTCCCTGTTCAAGCTAGATTAGATTACAAACTGTCGTTGTTTTACCACTCTCTTATTGTCTCCTGTTTACATGGCTGACCTGTCTCACTATGTCCGGATTCGAAATCTTTAGTCTTCTGACAACATCAGAATTCTCTATATACCTCAAGTTAGGAACAATTCTGTTGGTCATTGGTCCTTTTTTCGCACCACAGACTGGACATTTTCACATCAGATTCGCCATCCCTTGGCTTTCTTTGGCTTTCCTTTGCCAGTTGCTTGCTACTATCCATAACTGCAAAACTGTCGGCAAGAAAGTCTGTTCCTCTGGCAGCAGGACAGACATGCTGACCCTGTCCCACTGCCGGCCGCCACAGGCGCGTCATCTCCAAGGACAGCTGCAATGCCTGATTTATATCACTGGGAGGTCATCTTAGCAGAGGTTTTCAAGTCGACAACGTTCCATTAAATAGGTAGCTTGGCCAGATTGAAACAGTATTGGACCTTTCTGCAAAAACGCAAAGGCTTTCGTGCTACCCTTTTATACCACTGCATCAGAAGTGATTCGGTTTGAAACAGGGTTGTTCAAACAAAGTTTAGGAGAGAGTGCTATAAACACTGCTCGTTGTGCTATAAACACTGCTCGTTGTGCTATAAACACTGCTCGTTGTGCTATAAACACTGCTCGTTGTGCTATAAACACTGCTCGTTGTGCTATAAACACTGCTCGTTGTGCTGTCACACTGACAACAGATGGCAAGGGGGTGGAAACAGACAGGCGAGTGGCTTGATTTATGAAGAGCGTTATGCACCGTTACCGAATGTTAAAAAACAAAAACAAAACGTAAATGTTGGAACACGTATTTGTTCTTAGCGAATTATGGGTCAGATGTCACCCTTGACCTTCAAGCTGTCACGCAAACCTCCGAGGATACAGGCCATTTATTTGATTGAACCAGTCGCTATAGTTTCAGTAAACAAAGCTGTAAAACTGAAAAAGAAAATAAAACATACATGACATGGACAGCACATTGGACCGTTGGAATTGTGGAGGTATGAGGATGAGAAATGGGTGTTGTGCAGCCTGTAACGACATATATCATGACGTTTGTGGCTGTCAGGAAGGATCAGTATGAGTGACCACTGCCTTGTCTTTGATTGACATGAATCAGTTTCTAAGACGACTCTCAGTAGATGGGTGGAATTAGATTTCAGACGAGCTGGAATCCACGAATTTGTTCCTCATACTTGTTTAGTTTTTAGACGAGCTGGAATTCACGAATTTGTTCCTCATACTTGTTTAGTTTTTAGTCGAGCTGGAATCCATGAATTTGTTCCTCATACTTGTCGAGATGCAGTTTCTTTTGCTATGTCACAGCGGGGCAATGATGGAAGACATGGTAAAGAAAGGGCGTGTAGTCACGTGCTGGAATAGTCAGCACGTACAACGATTACAATGTATCAGAGGAAAAGACCAAACACTGAAACTGTCAAAGAACAAATAGCAAAGAAAGCTTGATAACTGATGTGTGAATTGCGTGTCAAACTGATAAGTACTGTCAGTGAGGAGCTGCCACACGTGTGTGTGTGTGTGTGTGTGTGTGTGTGTGTGTGTGTGTGTGTGTGTGTGTGTTGTGTGTGTGTGTGTGTGTGTGTGTGTGTGTGTGTGTGTGTGTGTGTGTGTGTGTGTGTGTGTGTGTGTGTGTGTGTGTGTGGTGTGTGTGTGTGTGTATGTATGGAAGAGTGGTGTGACAGAAGAGGGAGTTCATGAGTTCAACGAGGTCTCGTCTACACCACAACGTGGACACCAAGCTTCAGCGAAATTAAGCGTTCTAATTAACAATTCGAACTTGGAATACATCAGCATAAAAACAACCGCGCTCCAATTTGTCCAGCCTCTCACACAGAAATGCATCCACTAAAAGCCCAGCTAGCCACGGGCACAACCACGGAACATTTTAAATCCCCCAGTCCGTAAAATCTATTCATGAAGCGGGTGGCAGCCAACACTTAGTGCAGGCACACTCCACTACGATGCCAAATCATTTGGGCGTCCAGCTCCTGCCGTTAAGAAATAAGAATAAACGTTACTGGTTTCCATACCAAGTGAACAACTAAGAGCGTTGACACACCTCTCTGTGTACCAGCGTCACGTATTCCTCGCTGTGATTGCTAGAGACTACACTGCCGTTCCTGAAGGACTCTCGGGACAATTCCTGCGTCCTGGCGCCATGCAGTGGGGGTCGGTCCTTGGTGACTAGTAAACAGTTCCCTCTGCCCCTCTGTGGTTCTGTAAATAAACTCGTTCTCTTCGGAAAAGTTGCTATGCTTACTTTTCTTTTTCTTTTCCATAAAAGTATTATTATTTTCAAACTGATTGGTTCTTTTTTGACTTGCCCCAAATACATAGGAGGCGCAGTTCGAGGCAGAAATCGTAATCTTTCCTAAAAAAAAAAGAGTTATTGTTTGTGTACATTAAAAAATAATGACTTTACAAGTTTGTGTATATTCGCTTTTAACATGTTTAGAGTTTTAACCAAATGCAAGTACAAGTTATATCGTACATTTTGAAACCACAGGCCTACTGCTCAACCACAAACGACTGTTAATTCCCACTGACAATGGGCGATGGACAGCCGTGGAGATCCCGACATGTGCCTCCTGTAAAGCTCACTCCAGATGTTAAGGCCCCCAAGCCAATCACTGCTGTCGAGCCGTGGGTGAAAGGGTTTTAGAAAGCATTGAACATGGCATAGAATTAGCTCCCCTCCCACAAAAGATGAGATCACATTTCAGAACAGACAGAACGTTTGCACTTAAAACATGAATACGGATTTCCGTTGCTTGACATGGACTCAACTTGAAGCAGCGCTATAATGACTTTTTGCGTGTTATTGTTTGTGTGTGTGTGTGTGTGGTGTGTGTGTGTGTGTGTGTGTGTGTGTGTGTGTGTGTGTGTGTGTGTGTTTATCATAAAACACATGTGGAACATTGTTGAATGTTTAAGTGTTTTTCGTATGTTTGTTCTCGACAGATACTAACACTACATCAATTTTAGTTTAGTAAAAAACAAAATTGTCATTTGCAAAATTTTTTAAAACTTTTTTGTTGTTGTTTATGTTTCGAAAGTTTAATTTTTTTACATAACTGTGATGATAGGAAAAGGTATGAATGGTCATTGAATCATTATGAAGTTAGTGTCTACTGTATCTTTTTTTATTTTTTTAAAAATAAAGATGCATTTTAAAGTCGCATGTATCAGAAGACACGACAAACTACATGAAAAAAGCTCAGCTCTTTCCACTTACGTGGGTTGTGTTTCATGGTTTGCTGTCTGCAAATGTTTTTCCTGCTGTTTTTTTTGTTTGTTTGTTTGTTGTTGTTTTTTTCCAGAATATCATCAATTCCTTTTTCCTGTCTTCCTCTCCGTCTTCCTCCTTCCGCAGCCCCTGGAGAATTGTTTAGCAAGGCCGTGGGATCCACTGACCATGACAACATAGAATTGTTTAGCAAGGCCGTGGGATCCACTGACCATGACAACATAGAATTGTTTAGCAAGGCCGTGGGATCCACTGACCATGACAACATAGAATTGTTTAGCAAGGCCGTGGGATCCACTGACCATGACAACATAGAATTGTTTAGCAAGGCCGTGGGATCCACTGACCATGACAACATAGAATTGTTTAGCAAGGCCGTGGGATCCACTGACCATGACAACATAGAATTGTTTAGCAAGGCCGTGGGATCCACTGACCATGACAACATAGAATTGTTTAGCAAGGCCGTGGGATCCACTGACCATGACAACATAGAATTGTTTAGCAAGGCCGTGGGATCCACTGACCATGACAACATAGAATTGTTTAGCAAGGCCGTGGGATCCACTGACCATGACAACATAGAATTGTTTAGCAAGGCCGTGGGATCCACTGACCATGACAACATAGAATTGTTTAGCAAGGCCGTGGGATCCACTGACCATGACAACATAGAATTGTTTAGCAAGGCCGTGGGATCCACTGACCATGACAACATAGTGTTCTTTTCTGACCTAACATCAGTAGCGTATGGTCTGATGTGTGGCTTGATGATTTGGCGCGCTTATTCATTGGAAAGATGAACGATATATGAACGTTCAGTATCTTGCGGTAATATCTCATTTATATAGCCCGGGTTCTTCTTTGGTGATTCACGATGGGGGTCCATCTCTCGCGTTAATACAGGGGGACGGAATACACCAGAGAATGCAACCTGATCTTGTGTTTCTCGGTGCTGCTGTTGTCTTTCTAGACAGAATTTTGTCTGAACAAAACTAATCTTCTCCTTGCTGCCCTTGGTCCTTAGGCTGTGGGTGCACAATTCCATCCACAGCAGTTCATTTTCACTCCTCTTTGACATCATGTTAAGGATGTATATATATGTTAAGTGAAAAAAAATAGAAAAAAAGTTAAAAGAAACATATGGGAAAATCCTTATTGGTTGAAAATCAAGTTCAGCTAAATTTGAATTGGGAACTGTAGAACTCTTTATTACACAAAATTGCACATAATAGTTTCATGTGCTCCTCAGGTGACAATAGTTCAGTCTGTATTTCTCCATTGAAAAATGCCCCGTGGCTTCTATAGCATGCTTTCATCCTTTCCTGGTTTTTGTTTGTTTTGTTCGTTT
>CM031620.1:65074225-65079225 GCA_018398815.1 Conus ventricosus | reverse complement strand
AATGGCTAAACAGCTACGTCAATTACAGTCTAAAGATCCAAAGGCTTATTGGACTATTTTAAATGGACAGAAGAGAAAATCCAACCGTAATCAACCCAGCTGCCATGCTTTCTTTGAATTTTTTTAAAAATATGAATGTGGATGATGTAGAAGATGCTGACGAAGTTCTGGAAAATGTGCCCTTTAATGACACCAGTTATACCTTTTGGGATAATTTAATCACCGAAAATGAAGTAATGCATTGCATTAAAAAGTTAAAGAAAAACAAAGCCAGTGGACTAGATAATATTGCAAATGAATTTCTGAAAAACTCGGCGGTGAAAATGCTAAGATTATATGTCAAATTGTTTAACCTTATATTAATTACTGGTAAAGTACCAACTGATTGGGCGCTTGGGGTTATACATCCTATATTCAAAAACAAAGGATGTGTCTTAGAGCCCGGTAATTACCGTGGGATAACTATACTATCCTGTTTTGGAAAACTGTTTACAAGTATTTTGAATGAACGTTTAAAGATGTTTATTGAAACATTCGATTTGATTGGTATTGAACAAGCAGGCTTTCGGAATAATTTCTCAACACTTGATCACTTGTTTACCTTATATGGCCTGATTGATATTCTGTTGTTTAAGAAGAAGCGTCTATACTGTGCTTTTCTGGATTATGAAAAGGCATTCGACAAAGTTAATCGATCGTTTCTGTGGCATAAATTGATAAATAGTGGTATTAGTAGCAAAATATTAAAAGTTATACAAAATATGTATTCTCAAGCCATGTCATGTGTATCTGCCAATGGTGATTATTCTGATTTTTTCTGTTCCAATGTTGGTGTAAGACAAGGAGAAAACTTGTCACCTGTATTGTTTGCCTTGTTTTTAAATGATATGAAAGAATTGATGTCTAGCGACATGGCTGGCCTTGTGACTGTCGCAAAAGAAGCAATTGAAATAGGCATAGGCGAATCAGATGTTGACATTTTGTTGAATTTATTTCTCTTATTATATGCAGATGACACTGTGATCTTTTCAGAAACTCCGTTTGGACTACAGAAAGGTTTAAAGTCTATTAAAGAATATTGTGATAAATGGAAATTGAAACTAAATGCAAACAAATGTAAAGTTGTTATTTTTTCTAAAGGTAAGGTTAGACGTTTTCCTGATTTTCTTATAGGTACAGAAAAACTAGAGGTCGTCCATGATTTCTTGTATCTAGGGTTGAGGCTGAATTATAATAACCGAATGAATGTTGCTCAACGTGAACTGTTTGACCGAGCCTCTCGAGCAATGTTTGCTTTGATGAGGAAAGTTAAATTATTGATGCTCCCTGCAGACCTAGTGATGGATTTATTTGATAAAACTGTATTACCAATTCTTACATATGGATGTGAAATTTGGGGATTTGACATGAATGATCTTGTCCAAAGATTACAGTTAAAATTTTATAAGCTGGTTCTAAAACTACGACAGTCGACACCTTCTTTCATGGTTTTCGGTGAAACGGGAAAATTCCCCTTACCGGTCATTGTTAAATCCAGAATGTTATCATTTTGGTTTAAACCTTGTATCTAACCACCATAGTTATAAATTATCATTTCTTGTGTATAAATGTCTTCTCAGAATGTATGAATTAAATGTACATGAAAACAAATATATCAAATACATCCATACATTATTAAATGAAATTGGTTTGAGTAATTTCTGGCTAAATCAGAACACACTTGATGTACATCCATTATGGTTTAAAGAGAAAGTAAAAAGATGCCTTAAAGATAGTTTCATACATACCTGGTACACGCATGTTGACAATGATGAATTATATATCAACTATAGAATGTTTAAAACATCATTTGGTGTTGATCCATACTATCTAGTTTTACCACAGAATTACATGGTTACTCTACTAAAATTTAGAACAACAAATAATAATCTGCCTGTAAATAAGCTACGCTATGCTGGCACACCTAGATGTGAAAGAATTTGTGACAAATGTGCTATGCATGATATTGCAGATGAATTTCATTATTTGTTCGTGTGTCCTTTTTTTGATGCAGAAAGAAAAAAATACCTCCCGCGATACTTCTTTGTACGGCCGAATGTTGTTAAATTCAACATTTTGTTTGCATCAAAAAACAAGAAACTCTTAATCAAACTAAAGAATTATATTACAGTTATAAATAGATTTTTCCAATAATTCATATAACTAAATTACAACATTACACAAAGTTTGCACTATGTGTAGGAAAAACTGTCTATGAAATTTTCATTTATGCTTAATATTGTTTGCGTCGTTTGCTCGTTTATTTTGCTTACTTGGTTATGGATATCACTCTGTTCTGATGTGCGATTATTCATTTTGTGTGAATATTGTCTTATATTTCCGTGCCCCATGTGGGTATGAAATAAAATAATTGCCTTGCCTTGCCTTGCCTTGCCTTACAGTGTGGCGGCCCCCCCCCCCCTCCAAACAACGCTGTGTATGCCTTACAGTGTGGCGCCCCCCCCCCCCCCCCCCCACAACCGCTGTGTATGCCTTACAGTGTGGCGCCCCCCCCCCCCCCCCAAACAACGCTGTGTATGCCTTACAGTGTGGCGCTCCCCCCCCCCCCCCCCCCCAAACAACGCTGTGTATGCCTTACAGTGTGGACTCCCCCAAACAACACTGTTATGCCCCCACAGTGGTGACTCCCCCAAACAACGCTGTGTATGCCCCACATGTGGGACTCCCCCAAACAACGCTGTGTATGCCCCACAGTGTGGGACTCCCCCAAACAACGCTGTGTAATGCACCATAGTGTGGGACTCCCCCAAACAACGCATTGTATGCCCCACAGTGTGGGACTCCCCCACACAACGCTGTCAGTGACGATGCCTGAGCTGTGATGGCGTTTCCTTCTCTCGCAGAGTACTCTGTGTGTTTGTTGTTTTTGTCATCGGTCGGCTGAAGCCACGGAAAGTCATGTCACTACTGCATCCTATCTCTCCCCTTCCACCTCTACATGGCTGGTTGTCAAGTCCAGGTGCAACTGTACCCCTTGAATCATTCCAGGAAAAATGTAACAACAAAAAAGCCGTCCACTATGGCAAGTGGAAAATACTCACACGCTGTGTGTGTGTGTGTGTGTGTGTGTGTGTGTGTGTGTGTGTGTGTGTGTGTGTGTGTGTGTGTGTGTGTGTGTGTGTGTGTGTGTGTGTGTGTGTGTATGTGTGTGTGTGTGTGTGTGTGCGCGTGTGCACGCGCTCATGTGTGTACATGCATGCTAACATGTGCGCGTAATGTGTGCGTTGTTGCGTGTATGTGTCTTTAGAAATAGATGTGTGGGTGCGTGCATGCATGTGTTTGCGTGCGTGAGTGTGTGCATGTGTGCGTGCGTGCGCGTGCACGCGCGCGCGCGCGCGCGCGTGTGTGTGTGTGTGTGTGTGTGTGTGTGTGTGTGTGTGTGTGTGTGTGTGTGTGTGTGTGTGTGTGTGTGTGTGTGTGTGTGTGTGTGTGTGTGTGTGTGTGTGTGTGCGTGTGTGTGTTGGGGGGGAGGGGTGGCGGGTGGGTGGGGGGTGCGGTAATGTGAGATGGAGGGGTGAGAACAAGGACTGGGGATGTTTCTGTACTCTAATGAGATGAAACAAATGCCTGGATGACAAAAACAGTTCGATTAAAAAGACTTTATTTTACCTTTCTTTCTCCGGAAAAGCCTATTATAAACACAACTGCGAAAACATCAAATTTTCTTCCAAGCAGTCTCAGACTCAGGCCTATATAAAAACTCAGACTCATATCATTGTCGTAAAACCCTTCGAAGAAACTTTGGACACAAAAGTATACTCAACAAGCTCTCGAAGAAAATCCAGGCAAATCAGCCTATGTATTTCTTCAGTTCAGTAAGTGTGTGGATGAAAGGCTCCTTATGAATAGAAACAACAAGGTTTCTTCTGTGCAATCGTAGACACGGATTCAGACTCATATCATTGTTGCAAAATCCCCAAAGAAATTATCAGCATATAAGTAAACACAACAAACTCTAAGGGCAAATCAAATCATAAGCTTACGAATTATTGCAGTTTTGTGATATTGTGGCAGAAAACAAGTCTTGATTATTACATATCTAGACATTTGTACATATCTTTGGCTACTTTTGTTCTCAAAGGTACATGATTTATAATTTCAGGTATGAAAATTCACCTCGGTAATTACAGAAATAAGAAAGCCTGTAATGTAATGCCGGTGTAGAAGTGCAAGTAATGCCGGTGTAGAAGTGCAAGTAATGTTGGTGTAGAAGTGCAAGTAATGCCGGTGTAGAAGTGCAAGTAATGCCGGTGTAGAAGTGCAAGTAATGCCGGTGTACAAGTGCAAGTAATGCCGATGTAGAAGTGCAAGTAATGTCGGTGTAGAAGTACATGTAATGTTCGTGTAGAAGTGCAAGTCATGTCGGTGTAGAGGTGCAAGTTATGCTGGAGTAGAAGTACATGTAATATTGGTGTAGAAGTGCAGGTAATGTTGGTGTAGAAGTGCATGTAATTGTGAGGTAGAGGTGCATGTAATGTACCTTACATTGTACCTTACAGTGTGCCTTACAGTGTACTTTACATTTTACCTTACATTGTACCTTACAATGTGCCTTACATTGTACCTTATATTTAACCTTACTGTTGCATTACATTGTACCTTACAGTGTGCCTTACATTGTGCCTTACAGTGTGTCTAACAATGTGCTTTACAGTGTACCTTACAGTGTGCCTTACTCAGTGCCTAACAGTGTTCCTTACAATGTGTCTTACAGTGTGGCCTACAGCGTGCCTTACTATGTACCTAACAGTGTACCTTACAGTGTACCTTACAGTGTACCTTACAGCGTACCTTACTGTGCACCTTACAGTGTACATTACAGAGTACATTACAGTGCACCTACAGTGTACATTACAGTGCACCATACAGTGTACTTACAGTGTACCTTACTGGGCACCTTACGGTGCACCTACAGTGTACATTACAGTGGACCTTACAGT
>CM031620.1:65063245-65074125 GCA_018398815.1 Conus ventricosus | reverse complement strand
CTACCTACAGTGCACCTTCAGTGTACCTTATAGTGCACCTTACAGTGCGCCTCACAATTACCTTACAACGCACCTACAGTTTACTTTACAGAGTACCTTACAATGCACCTACAGTGTACTTACAGTGCACCTACAGTCCACCTACAGTGTACCTTACAGTGCACCCTACAGTGCACCCTACAGTGTACTTACAGTGTACCTTACAGTGTGCCTACAGTGTGCCTTACAGTCCACTACAGTGTACCTTACAGTGCACCCTACAGTGCACCCTACATGCACCTACAGTGTACCTTCAGTGTGCCTTACAGTGTACCTAGAGTGTACCTTACAGTGTGCCTTACAGTGCACCTACAGTGTACCTTACAGTGTGCCTTACGTGTACCCTACAGTGCTACCTTAGTGTACTTGCAGTGTACCTTACAGATGTGCCTACAGTGTACCTTACAGTGCACCTACGTGTACCTTACAGTGTACCTTACAGTTTACCTTGCAGTGTACCTTAAAGTGTACCTCACAGTTTACCTTACAGTGTGCCTTACAGTGTAATTTTGCAGTGTACCTTACAGTGTACTTACAGTGTACCTTACAGTGTGCCTTACAGGGTACCTTGCAGTGTACCTTACAGTGTACCTTACAGTGAACCTTACAGTGTGCCTTACAGTGACCTTGCAGTCTACCTTACAGTGTACCTTGCAGTGTACCTTACAGTGTGCCTTACAGTGTTTCTTGCAGTGTACCTTGCAGTGTACCTTACAGTGTGCCTTACAGTGTACCTTACAGTGTACCTTACAGTGTGCCTTACAGTGTACCTACAGTGCACCTTACAGTGCGCCTTACAATGTACCTTACAACGCACCTACATTTACTTTACAAGAGTACCTTACAATGCACCTACAGTGTACATTACAGTGCACCCTACAGTCCACCTACAGTGTACCTTACTGTGCACCTTACAGTGCACCCTACAGTGTACCTTACAGTGTACCTTACAGTGTGCCTTACAGTGTGCCTTACAGTCCACCTACAGTGTACCTTACTGTGCACCCTACAGTGCACCCTACAGATGCACCTACAGTGTACCTAGAGTGTACCTTACAGTGTGCCTTACAGTTGCACCTACAGTGTACCTTACAGTGTGCCTTACAGTGAACCCTACAGTGCACCTATAGTGTACCTTGCAGTGTACCTTACAGTGTGCCTTACAGTGTACCTTACAGTGCACCTACAGTGTCCTTACAGTGTGCCTTACAGTTTACCTTGCAGTGTACCTTACAAAGTGCCTTACAGTGTACCTTACAGTGTAAATTACAGTGTACCTTACAGTGTGCTTTCAGTGTACCTTGCAGTGTACCTTACAGTGTACCTTATAGTGTACCTTACAGTGTGCCTTACAGTGTACCTTGCAGTGTACCTTACAGTGTACCTTACCGTGTACCTTGCAGTGTGCCTTACAGTGTACCTTGCAGTGTACCTTGCAGTGTACCTTACAGTGTGCTTCACAGTGTACCTTACAGTGCACCTTACAGTGTACCTTACAGGTACCTTACAGTGTACCTTACAGTGCACCTACAGCGTACCTTACAGTGTGCCTTACAGTGTACCTTACAGTGTACCTTACAGTGTACCTTACAGTGTACCTTACAGGTGACCTTACAGTGTACCTTGCAGTGTACCTTACAGTGCGCCTTACAGTGACCTTACAGTGCACCTACAGTGCACCTTACAGTGTGAATTACAGTGTACTTTACAGTGTACCTTACAGTGTACCTTACACTGTACTTATAGTGTACCTTACAGTGCACCTTACAGTATACCTTGCAGTGTGCCTTACAGTGTGCCTTACAGTGTGCCTTACAGTGTACCTTACAGTGTACCTTACAGTGTTCCTTACAATGTGTCTATACAGTGTGGCCTACAGCGTGGCTATACTATGTACCTATCAGTGTACGTTACAGTGTACCTTGCAGTGTACCTTACAGCGTACCTTACTGTGCACCTTACAGTGTACCTTACATGAGTACATTACAGTGCACCTACAGTGTACATTACAGTGACCATACAGTGTACCTTACAGTGTACCTTACGTGTACCTTTGTGCACCTACAGTGTACATTACAGTGCACCGTACAGTGTACCTTGCAGTGCACCTTACAGTGTAAATTATAAAGCACCTTACAGTGCGCCTTACAATGTACCTTACAACGCACCTACAGTTTACTTTACAGAGTACCTTACAATGCACCTACAGTGTACATTACAGTGCACCCTACAGTCCACCTACAGTGTACCTTACAGTGCACCCTATTCAGTGCACCTACAGTGTACCTTACAGTGTAACCTTACAGTGTGCCTTACAGTGTGCCTTACAGTCCACCTACAGTGTACGTTACAGTGCACAAAACAGAGCACCTACATGTGCACCTACAGTGTACCTTACAGTGTGCCTTACATGTGTGCCTTACAGTGCACCTACAGTGTACCTTACAGTGTGCCTTACAGTGTACCCTACAGTGCACCTACAGTGTACTCTTGCAGTGTACCTTACAGTGTGCCTTACAGTGTACCTTACAGTGCACTACAGTGTACATTACAGTGTGCCTTACAGTGTACCTTGCAGTGTACTTTACAGTGTGCCTTACAGTTGTACCGTACAGTGTATCTTACAGTGTTACCTTACAGTGTACCTTACAGTGTACCTTACAGTGTGCCTTACAGTGTACCTTGCAGTGTACCTTACAGTGTGCCTTACAGTTTACCTTACAATGCACCTACAGTGTACCTTACAGTGTACCTTACAGTGTACCTTACAGTGTGCCTAACAGTGTACCTTACAGTGTACCTTACAGTGTGCCTTGCATTGTACCTTACAGTGTACCTTACAGTGTACCTTACAGTGTGCCTTACAGTGTACCTTGCAGTGTTACCTTACATGTGCCTCACAGTGTACCTTACAGTGCACCTACAGGTTACCTTACAGTGTCCTTACAGTGTACCTTACAGTGTACCTTACAGTGTACCTTACAGTGTACCGTACAGTGTACCTTACAGTGTGCCTTACAGTGACCTTACAGTGGCCTTACAGTGTACCTTACAGTGTACCTTACAGTGTTCCTTGCAGTTGCCTTACAGTGTACTTTACAGTGTATCTTACAGTGTACCTTACAGTGTGCCTTACAGTGGACCTTACAGTGTGCCTTACAGTGTACCTTACAGTGTACCTTACAGTGTGCCTTGCAGTTTGCCTTACAGTGTACTTTACAGTGTTCTTACAGTGTACCTTCAGTGTGCCTTACAGTGTGCCTTACAGTGTGCCTTACAGTGTCCCTTACAGTGCACCTACATTGTGCCTACAGTGTACCTTACAGTGTGCCTTACAATGTACCTTACAGTGTACCTTACAGTGCACCTTACAGTGTACCTTACAGTGTGCCTTACAGTGTGCCTTACAGTGTACCTTACAGTGTCCCTTACAGTGCACCTTACATTGTACCTGCAGTGTACCTTACAGTGTACCTTACAGTGCACCCTACAGTGCCCCTACAGTGTACCATACAGTGTGCCTTACAGTGTACCTAGAGTGTACCTTACAGTGTGCCTTACAGTGCACCTACAGTGTACCTTACAGTGTGCCTTACAGTGTTCCCTACAGTGCACCTATAGTGTACCTTGCAGTGTACCTTACAGTGTACCTTACAGTGTACCTTACAGTGTACCTTACAGTGTAACTTACAGTGCACCTACAATGTACCTTACAATGTGCCTTACAGTGTACTTTACAGTGTACCTTTACACTGTAACCTTATAGTGTACCTTACAGTGCTACCTTACAGTTACCTTGCAGTGTGCCTTACAGTGTGCCTTACATGTGCCTTACAGTGTACCTTACAGTGTACCTTACAGTTTTCCTTACAATGTGTCTTACAGTGTGGCCTACAGTGTGCCTTACTATGTACCTTTCAATGTACCTTACAGTGTACCTTACAGTGTACCTTACAGCGTACTTACAGCGTACCTTACTGTGCACCTTACAGTGTACCTTACAGAGTACATTACAGTGCACCAACAGTGTACATTACAGTGCACCATACAGTGTACCTTACTGTGCACCTTACAGTGCACCTACAGTGTACATTACAGTGGCACCTTAAAGTGTACCTTGCAGTGCACCTTACAGTGTACCTTATAGTGCACCTTACAGTGCGCCTTACATGTACCTTACAACGCACCTACAGTTTACTTACAGAGTACCTTACAATGCACCTACAGTGTACATTACAGTGCACCCTACAGTCCACCTACAGTGTACCTTACAGTGCACCCTACGGTGCACCCTACAGTGTCCTTACGTGTACCTTACAGTGTGCCTTACAGTAGCCTTACAGTCCACCTACAGTGACCTTACAGGCACCCTACAGTGCACTACAGTGTACCTTACAGTGTGCCTTACAGTGTACCTTACAGTGTACCTTACAGTGTACCTTACAGTGTGCCTTACAGTGTACCTTACAGTGTGCCTTACAGTGTACCTTACAGTGTACCTTACGTTGTGCCTTACAGTTTACCTTACAGTGTACTTTACAGTGTATCTTACAGTGTACCTTACAGTGGTGCCTACAGTGTGCCTTACAGTGCACCTTAAAGTCTACCTTGCAGTGTACTTTACAGTGTGCCTTACAGTGTGCCTTACAGTGAACCTTACAGTGTGCCTTACAGTGTTCCTTACAGTGTATCCTATAGTGTACCTTACAGTGTACCTTACAGTGCACCTACAGTGTACCTTACTGTGTACCTTACAGTGTACCTTACAGTGTGCCTTACAGTGTACATTACAGTGTGCCTTACAGTGTACCTTACAGTGTACCTTACAGTGTACCTTACAGTGTACCTTACAGTGCACCTACAGTGTACCATACAGGGCACCTTGCAGTGCACCTTACAGTGCACCTTGCAGTATGCCTTGCAGTGCACCTAACAGTGTACCTTACAGTGTGCCTTACAGTGTACCTTACAGGGGCCCCTTTACAGTTTAAACTTACAGTGTACTTACAGTGTACCTTTTACAGTGTGCCTTACAGTGTGCCTTACATGCACTCTACAGTCTACCTTGCAGTGTGCCTTACAGTGTGCCTAACAGTGGCCTTACAGTGAACCTTACAGTGTGCCTTACAGTGTCCCTTTAAATAGTGTACCTTATAGTGTACCTTACGGGTGTACCTTACAGTGTCCTACTGTACCTTACAGTGTACCTTCCCGTGTCCCTTACAGTGTACCTTACAGTGTCCCTTTACAGTGTGCCTTACAGTGTACCTTACAGTGTACCTTACGTGCACCAACAGTGAACCAAACAGTGCACCTTACAGTGCCCCTTACAGTGCCCTTTAAATTCCTTACATTTTACACTAACAGTTCCCTTACATGTCCCTTTTACAGTTCCTTACAGGCACCTTTAAAATTATTTCATGGCCTTTTACAGTGTCCTTACGTGTCCTTACATGTCCTTACATGTCCTTACAGGAAAACTTCAGGACCACAGTGTACTTACAGTGAACCTTAAAGTGCCCTTACAGTGTCCCTTACAGGTCCCTTGTAATTAAGTTCCTTGCATTTTTAAACCCCTTACATTGCACAAAATTACAGGGCCTTACAGTTACCTTACGTCCTTAAAGTGACCTACAGGTACTTACGTGCACTACAGTGTACCTTGCATTTTACCTTACAGTGTACCTTAAGTTGCACTTTACCTTGGGCCTAAAAGGTACCTTACAGGGCCCTTAAGAGTATTTTACAGGACTTACATGCCCCTACATGTACTTACAGTGCCCCTTTTAAGTCCCCTTTCAGACCTCGTACCCTTCAGTGCACCAAACAGTGTACCTTACATTCCGTACAGTGTCCTTACGGGACCACAGTAAATTCAGTGTCCCTTACAGGCCCTTTACGTCCCCCCTTCAGTGTACCTTACAGTGTCCTTACAGGAACTTGCCCGGGTGTCCCTTTACAGTGCCCTTTAACAGTGCCCCTTTACAGTTTTACCTTTTAAGGTCCTTACATGTACCTTAAAAGTGTGTCCTTACAGTGCCCCTTACGTGCACATTACATTACCTCAGTGTACTTACGTGCCTTACGGGGAGCACCCCTTTAAGTTACCTTACATTTTTGCGTTTTAATGTACCTTAAAAGAAAAGTTTATTTTACAGGTCCTTAAAAGACCTCAGGGGTACATTACAGTGACCCTACGTCCCCCTACAGTGTACCTTCAGGCCCCCTACAGTCCCCCTAAGTGTACCTTCAGGCCCTTACAGTGTGCCTTACAGTAACCTTACAGGCCACCTACATGTACTTCAGGCCCCTACATGACCTACAGGTCCTTCCCGTGTGCCTTACAGTTACCTTCGTGACCTTACGTGTGCCCTTACAGTTTGTACCTTACAGTGTCCTTACGGGTTACCTTACAGTGTGCCTTACAGTGTACCCTCAGTGACCTTTTTCCCTTGGGGTGCCTTTACTTGTCCTTACAGTCACCTACAGTGTACCTTACAGTGTGCCTTACAGTGTACCTTCGGCCACCCTTACAGTAACCTACATGTACCTTACAGGGGGTAAACCTTACAGTGTCCCTTTCAGTTCCTTCATGTCCCTTTACAGTGTAAAACCTTCAGTGTGCCTTACAGTTTCCTTAACCCAAAGTTACCTTAGGGCCCTTAACATTCCTTACAGGTCCCTTACGTGTCCCTTCAGTGTCCCTTTACGTGCCCTTACATTGTGCCTACATTTTACCTTACAGTGTACCTTCATGCCAACAGTGTGCCTTACAGTGTCCCTTTGCAGTGACCTTCGTGTGCCTTACAGGTAAATTAAGTGTCCTTTACAGTGTCCTTACGGCACTTACAGGTACCTTACATGCCCTTTGCCAGTGTCCCTTTACAGTTTCCTTCGTTTTCCTTCAGTGTATTCAGTGTCCTTACAGTGTACCTTACAGTGTACCTTACAGGGGTTTTTCATTTTACCCCCTTTTTCATGTATCCTTCCCAAGGGCCCTTACCAGTGCACCTTACATGACCTTGCGTTCCCTTACAGTGCCAAACCAGTGCCCCTTAAAACCACAGTGTGCCTTACATGTATTTTAATGTATTTACAGTGTAATAAACCTTACATGTACCTTTACAGTGCCCTTCAGTGTCCCTTACAGTGTCCTTAAAGTTACTTTCAGTGACTTACGGTCCTTAAAGTGAACCTTACATGTCCTTTCAGTGTACTTAATAAGTGTTTACAGTCCCCTTTTACAGTGACCTTACCCCTTGCAACCTTAACCCGTGTACTTACAGTGTCCTTACTTTTGTACCTACATTGTATACGTGTACCTTACGTGTCCTTTCAGTGACCTTACAGTGTCCCCTTACAGTGTCCTTCATGTTTTTTACAGTGTCCTTACAGGTCCCTTACAGGACCCATTTGACAACTTCAGGTGTTTTATTATAAATTATTGCACTTACGTGACCTTACATGACCTACAGTGTCCTCTGGCAAGGTAACTTACAGTGACCTTCTTTTCCCCAAGTGCCACATTAAATTATTCTAAGTGACTTGTGCCCCTTCGGGAAAAACGCTTTTAGTGCCTTAACTTACCTTCCAGTGTACCTTACTTGCCTCAAATGTACCTTTAAAAGTGCCCCACAATTTTAGTGCACCCTTAACCAAGTGTCCCTTAAAATTGCCCCTATCCCCTTAAATTTTATTGGAACCAAATATAACCCCAAACCAGTTGCCTTTTCCTTTTCCCCAGGAATTTTACAGTGGCCCTTACATGTGCCTTACAGTGTACCTACTTGTACCTCAGTGTACCTTACGTGTACCTTACAGGCACCTTACAGTGTCCTTACAGGTGCCTTACATGACTTTACGGGCCCTTACAGTGTCCTTACATGCCCCTTACATTCCCTACAGTGACTTTTGCAGTGGCCTTACAGTGTACCTTACAGTGTACCTTGCAGTGCACCTTACAGTGTACCTTACATGTGCTTTACAGTGTCCTTAAACAGGTACCTTACAGTGTCCCTGAGTGAAATTACTTTGTCCCTGCATTTCCCTTTACAGTGACCTTACAGTGTCCCACAGGTACCTTGCAGTGACCCTACAGGCCCTTACATTTATCTACGTGTATGTTACTGTACCTTCATTGTCCTAATGCCCTGACGTGCACCTAGAGTGTATCTTATAGTGTACCTTACAGTTACCTTACAGTGTACCTTACCGTTACCTTTCAGTGTACCTTACATTGAAACTTACAGTGTACCTACAGTGCTTACAGTGCACCTTACAGTTCCCCTTTAAACATTGTACCTGCAGTGTACCTTACAGTGCACCTTACAGTGCACCTTAACAGTGTACCTACAGTAATACATTACAGTGTACCTAACAGTGCACCTTTACAGTGCACCTACACTGTACCTACAGTGAACATTACAGTGCACCTACAGTGTACCCTACAGTGTACCTTGCATTGTACCTTACATTGTACCTACAGTGTACCTTACAGTGTACCTACAGTGTACCTTACAATGTACATTACAGTGTACCTACAGTGTACCCTACAGTGTCCCTTTGCATTGTACCAACAGTGAAACATTACAGTGCCCTACAGTGTACTTACAGTGTACCTTATATTGTACCTACAGTGTCCCTTTTACAGTGTCCCTACAGTGTAACTTACAATGTACATTACAGTGCACCACAGTGTACCTACAGTGTACCTTACAATGTACATTACAGTGCACCTACATGTACCCTACAGTGTACCTTAATTGTACCTACAGTGTATCTTACAGTAAAACCTACGTGTACCTTGCAATGTACATTACTGTGAAACCTTACATGTACCTAAAGTGTACCTTACAGTGCACCTACAGTGTATTTCACGGTGCAACTTACAGTGCACCTTACAGGGGCACCTTACGTTGTACCTACATTTAAACATTACAGTGCACCTACAGTGTACCTTACAGTGTACCTACATTGTACCTACAGTGAAATCTTGCAGTGTTCCTACAGTGTACCTTGCAATTACATTACAGTGCACCTTACATTGACCTACAGTGTACATTACAGTGCACCTACAGTGTACATTACAGTGTGCCTTACAGTGTATTTTACAGTGGACCTTACAGTGCACCTTACGTTGTATCTACAGTGTACATTACAGTGCACCTACAGTGTACCTTACAGTGCACCTTACATTGTACCAACAGTGTACATACAGTGCACCTACAGTGTACCTTACAGTGCACCTTACAGTGCACCTTACATTGTACCTACAGTGTACATTACAGTGCACCTACAGTGTCCTTACAGTGCACCTTACAGTGCACCTTACATTGTACCTACAGTGTACATTACAGGGGCCCCTACAGTGTACCTTACAGTGCACCTTACATTGTACCTACAGTGTACATTACAGTGCACCTACAGTGTACCTTACAGAGTACCTTTCACTGTAACTACAAGTGTACCTTACAGTGTACAATTACAGTGTGCCTTACAGTGAAACTTACAGGGGAACCTTACGTGCACCTTACAGTGTACCTTTACGTTGTATCTGCAGTGTACATTACAGTGCACCTACAGTGTACCTTACAGTGCACCTTACAGTGCACCTTACGTTGAAACCGACATTGTACATTACAGTGCACCTACAGTGTGCCTTACAGTGTACATTACAGTCTACCAATTTTTTTTGCCTTACAGTGTGCCATAACAGTGTGCTTTACGTTGTAATTTACAGTGTACCTTACAGTGTCCCTTACGGTGTACGATGCAGTGTGCCTTACAGTGTCCCTTACAGTGTATCTTACAGTGTACCTTACATTGCTCTTTACAGTGTGCCTCACATTGTCCCTTTCTGTGTGCCTTACATTGTCCTTTAGAGGTGCTTTACATTGTACCTTACAGTGTTCCTACATTGTACTTTACAGTGTTCCTTACATTGTATCTTACAGTGTGCCTTACAGTGCAACTTACAGTGTGCCTTGCATTGCACTTTACAGTGTACTTTACAGTTCCCTTACAAGTTCTTGCAGTGTACCTTACCGTGATCTACAGTGTCCCTTTTAAACAAGTAACTTCCCGGTGCCTTACATTGTACCATACATTTTTCCTTACATGTACTTTACTGCGTGCCTTTCTTTGTACCTTGCAGTGTGCCATACAATGTAACTTACATTGTACCTTACAGTTTCCTTACATTGTACCTGACGTGTGCCTTTAAACATTGTACCTCACGTGTGCCTTACAAAGTAACTAACATGTGCCTTACTCGTACCTTACAGTGAGCCTTACAGTGTATCTTACAGTGTGCCTTTCACCTTTATTGTTTTTGTATTTCTTCGGCTCAGGACACAGAAATACATGACAATGCTGTATCCAGTCTCACACACACACACACATACACCTCCTCCCCCGTATGGTTAGTTCACGCAAATGTACCCGCAAAATCAGTTCAGGGAAAATGTCAAAACATTTCCATTCGAGCAAGTGAAAAATAATGACACGTTGTGTGTGTGTGTGTGTGTGTGTGTGTGTGTGTGTGTGTGTGTGTGTGTGTGTGTGTGCGTGCGTGCGTGCGTGCGTGCGTGCGTGCGTGCGTGCGTGCGTGTGTGTGTGTGTGTGTGTGTGTGCGCGCGCGCGCGTGCGTACGTTCGAGAATACATGCGTGTATGTATGTGTGTTTATGTGTGTTTGTGTGTATGGGGGGGGGGGGGGGGGGTAAAATGAGGTGGAGGGGCGAGTTATGGGGAAGGAATGAGGGAAAGCACTTGGAATGCTTCTGTAAACCGTTCAGGCGAAAAATGGCTGTCATGACGACAAAAAGATGGGTTAAATTGATC
>CM031620.1:65060623-65063145 GCA_018398815.1 Conus ventricosus | reverse complement strand
AAACCGTACATTTCCATCCCACCGAAAGGCCCATTATGAATAGAGCTGCCAACACACGTCCATTTTGTGTCGTAAAACCCATTAAAGGAATTTTGAAAAGAATAGCAAACACAACAAACTTGAAGAAGATCGGGATCATAATCCATATGTTCTTTTAGTTTGTAGAAGAAACTACATACTGATTACGAACATTTAGACATTCGTACACGAAATTACCAAGTTCAGCCTGACATGTTCTAAAGAAACCTTGGGGCTTGACACAGTTTTGTTTTGAAAGATATATACCCCGGACATTAATAAATGAGAAATCATATGGGTAGCGATTGAAATAAGAAAGCCTGTCGCTTGCTGCTTGTAAACATTCCATCTTCAGGTCAGCCCATAGAATTTGGAGCGTCCATTGCCTACTGTTTCTCTGGTTTCTGACTGAGCATTTCCTTTACCATGGCTGGAGACTTGTGGCGGCTCTTGCCCGCACATAGTGTGCCCGTTTACTGCCCTATAGAGATTATATGCGGGCAACTTGTGTTTGCGCCCCATCCTTTAGAAAATATCGGCTGCTGGTTCACAACAGACTTTTATTGGTCCATACATGTTCAACTTTTTATTTCGCAGCTTTGCTTTCACCTCTGAAGGCCGTTCCACTCTCCGGCACTTGTGGATATGCCTGTCCGGGTATGATCACCCGGCACTTGTGGACATGCCTGCCCGGGTATGATCACCCGGCACTTGTGGACATGCCTGCCCGGTATGATCACCCGGCACTTGTGGACATGCCTGCCCGGGTATGATCACCCGGCACTTGTGGACATGCCTGCCCGGGTATGATCACCCGTGGACATGCCTACCCGGGTATGATCACCCGGCACTTGTGGACATGCCTGCCCGGGTATGATCACCCGGCACTTGTGGACATGCCTGCTCGGGTATGATCACCCGACTAGAATGTCCGAGAGTTCAGAAGTTCAATCGGTCCAAGTTAAGTCCTTACGGCTGTCACATCTCAACCACTTTATCCCTGATGTATTGTATTCCCCTTGAGTTCAGTTTTGTTTAAAGACAGAAAGAAATTAAAGAAATAAAGGCAGAAAAGGAAAAAGGGAAAATAAGAAGAAGGTCAAACAAGAAATGGAAAAAGCAGGAATGTTGGCAAAACAACGAAAAGAAGAAAATAGGGAGACAGAAAAGAAGCAAAGGGAAATAAAGAAAGAAAAAAAAGGACAGGACAAAAACTGACAACGAGAAAAAGAAGAAAAGGAAAGAAGAAAGAAAAAACAAAATAAAGAACGAAAAGAGATTGCCTGTCAGTGTCAGCTCTTAAGGCTGTCCTTGGAGTGAAGTCAGAGTGGCAGTATACCTTACAGTGTGGACCTCCCCGAAATGAGCGCTGTCAGTGAAGATGTAGGAGCTGTGATGGTGTTTCCTTCTCTCGCATGCCGCTCTCTGTCTTTGTTGTTTTTGTCCTTGGTCGGCTGAGGCCACAGAAAGTCATAACGGAGTTGCGTCCGACCCCCCCCCCCCCCCCCCGCCCCCTCCCAAACTCCCATATGGCTGCTTGTGAGGTCTGAATGCAAATGTATGCCGTGAATTATTTCAGGGAAAATGTGAGAACACATCCACTAGGGCAAGTGAAAACTACTGACACGGTGTGTGTGTGTGTGTGTGTGTGTGTGTGTGTGTGTGTGTGTGTGTGTGTGTGTGTGTGTGTGTGTGTGTGGTGTGTGTGTGTGTGTGTGTGTGTGTGTGTGTGTGTGTGTTGGGGGGAAGGATCCTTCCATGATCTGATGAGATAAAAAAAAACCCAGAACGACAGGGACATGCTGGTCAATTTGACCAAATTTTACATTTTCATACAATTGAAAAGCCCATCACGAATAGAAATGGAAACACGTCATAAAAGAATTATTCTCTTCGGAGCGGTATACAGTCAGATTCAGATTCAGCCTCATATAACTCTTGTAAAATCAATCAAAGGAATATTACATATAAAAGTAAAAACTACAAATTCTAAATGAAAATTGTGACAACATAGCCTATGCATTCTTTCAGTTGTTGAAGTTTTTGGAAGAAAGCAACATCATGAGCAGAACAGTGTACACATAAATCTTCACGTTTACAATCTTAGACTCAGACTAGTGCTGTAACTCATACAATTGTCGTAAAACCTGTCAAGGAAATATGGATACAAACATGAATGCAACAAACCCTGAAAGAAACTTGAAACAGAAGGCTACAAATTCTTTTAGTTTTGTAGTCTTGCGGAAGAAGGCGCAAACTGAGTGCCTAACACTTAGACCTTCATACACCTATTTGGCTAGTTCAGTCTGACCACGTTATAAAATCAATAGAGGACTTGGGGCTTGAGACAGTTCTGATTCCAGATGTATGTGGCTTAGATGACTGAGGGTTCCAGTGGGCGGCAATGGAAATAAGAAAACCTGTCCTTGTGCCGCTGGTATGGAAGGTCGGTCCATTGTTTTCAGACACATTCTGTCTCCAGCTCAGCCCACGATTCGAATATT
>CM031620.1:65045623-65055623 GCA_018398815.1 Conus ventricosus | reverse complement strand
AGTGGCGGCGTGCCCTGCAGTGAAGTCACAGTGGCGGCGTGCCCTGCAGTGAAGTCACAGTGGCGGCGTGCCCTGCAGTGAAGTCACAGTGGCGGCGTGCCCTGCAGTGAAGTCACAGTGGCGGCGTGCCCTGCAGTGAAGTCACAGTGGCGGCGTGCAATGCAGTGAAGTCAGAGTGGCGGCGTGCCCTGCAGTGAAGTCACAGTGGCGGCGTGCCCTGCAGTGAAGTCACAGTGGCGGCGTGCCCTGCAGTGAAATCACAGTGACGGCGTGCCCTGCAGTGAAGTCACAGTGGCTGCGTGACCTGCAGTGAAGTCAGAGTGGCGGCGTGCCCTGCAGTGAAGTCAGAGTGGCGGCGTGCCCTGCAGTGAAGTCAGAGTGGCAGCGTGCCCTGCAGTGAAGTCAGAGTGGCGGCGTGCCCTGCAGTGAAGTCACAGTGGAGGCGTGCCCTGCAGTGAAGTCAGAGTGGCGGCGTGCCCTGCAGTGAAGTCAGAGTGGCGGCGTGCCCTGCAGTGAAGTCAGAGTGGCGGCGTGCCCTGCAGTGAAGTCACAGTGGCGGCGTGCCCTGCAGTGAAGTCAGAGTGGCGGCGTGCCCTGCAGTGAAGTCAGAGTGGCGGCGTGCCCTGCAGTGAAGTCACAGTGGCGGCGTGCCCTGCAGTGAAGTCATAGTGGCGGCGTGCCCTGCAGTGAAGTCAGGGTGGCAGCGTGCCCTGCAGTGTGGACCTCCCGAAATGAACGCTGTCAATGAAGATGCATGAGCTATGCTGGCGTTTCCTTTTCTTGCACGGCACCCTCCATCTTTGTTGTTTTGTCCTTCTCCCTTGGCTTAGGACCCAGAAAGTCATGACAACGCTGCCTCCACCGTCACCTCCATACCCACTGCCTCCATAGGGTTGGTGGCGACAGTTCCATGAAAATTCGACCTCTAGAGCAAGTGGAAAATGTTAACACGTTGTATGTGCGTGCGGTGTGTTAGAATGGATTGAGGCAAATTGGAGGGGTGTGGCAAGGGATTCAGGCTGAGCAATTGGAACGCTTCATAATCCAATGAGATCAAAAATTAAAAATGGGGGGAAAAATCAATCATCAGGACGACACAAATGAGTTCGTCAAATTTACCAAATTTCACATTTTCATTCCATTTAAAAACCACCATGAACAGAACACATTAAATTGTCTTCTGTGCAGTCTCAGACTCAAGGAATTGTCGAAACCCCAATCAAATTAATTCTGGACACAACACTAACCGCAACAAACAAAAGATATCACGGCAAAGTAATCTATCTTTATTTTCGGCTTTCTAAGTTTGTGGAAGAAATCACACACTGGTTACAAACATTTAGACATTCATGCACGTACGTTTTTGAATACTTCAGCCTGACCATGTTCTAAAGGCAAAACAGAACTTTGGGGTTTACGCAATTTGTTTCCAAATTGCGTGACCAGGAACTTGATAAATGAGAACTCACTTGGGTAGCAATGGAAATAAGAAACCATGTACATGCAACGCTGAAAAACTACTGTTTTTCGACACATTCCATGTTTAGACACAATTGGAACTTGGAATGTCCCTTGCATACTCATCCGTGGTTTATGTCCTAGGATTTTCTTTAGAGAGCTAGAGGCTGTTGCAGCCCTTATCCATACATGATGTACGCCTTTAACTGACACGTAGGGCAATTTATGTGTGGAGCCTGCTATTGTTATTGTACCACATCCTGTTTGAAATATCACCTGCTGGTTCACAACTGCCTTATTCGTTCAGACATATCTGGTGTATTTAACAGCTTTCTCTCCACATCTGGGGGTCTTCCCTACTCTCTGGCACTTGTGGATACGCCTGCCTGGGGAACGTCGCCACGCTAGAAATCCCCATCTGAGTGTTTAGAAGCTGAGAATGTCCGTGTTCAGCCCAAAAAGAATAGAAAGTCCTTTCTAACATAATGTCTGAAACATTATTATATTCAGCCTGCGATCAATTCTAAAGAAGAAGAAGAAAACAAAAAAGATATGAAAGATTAAAAAAAGAACGAAAGAGAGAAGAATGGAAAAAAGGAAGTAAAGCAAAGGAGGGGGAAAAAAAGAAAAACAAATAAAAATCCCAAGAAAGTAGATAAAACATTTTTTAAGCTATCAAAAAAAAAAGGGGGGGGGGTAAGAAAAAAAAGGAAAAAAAAAGGAAATGGAACGGGTAAGAATAGAAAAAATAAAGTTAAGAAGAATAGGAACGATTAAAGAAAGACAAACTAAAGAAAATGAGAACAATTGAATTACTCGGTAGCATCAGCTCGTTTTGTTTTTAATGCTACAGTCCTGTGAAGGCAGAGACAGAGGATTTCCCCTGGAGTGAAGCAAGAGTGGTAGTGTCCCTTATAGTGTGGACCTCCCCTAAAATAAACACTGTCCTTGAAGATGCATGGGCTGTGATGCTGTTTTCTGGCATGGCACTCTCCATCTGTGTTGTGTTGGTCTTACTTCCTTGGCTCAGGCACAGCAAGCCATGACAGGGCTGCATTCACCCTCTTCCCCTTCTTTCCTCGCTCCCTTCTTATGATTGGTTGTGAAATACTAATGCAAATGTTTCCCCAAAATCATTTCGTGAAAAATATAAAATTACGTCCACTAGCTTAGACGGAGGATACCAACACGCCATGTGTGTGTGTGTGTGTGTGTGTGTGTGTGTGTGTGTGTGTGTGTGTGTGTGTGTGTGTGTGTGTGTGTGTGTGTGTGTGTGTGTGTGTGTGTGCGTGCGTGCGAGTGTGTGTGTGTGTGTGTGTGTGTGTGCGTGCGTGCGTGCGTGCGTGCGTGCGTGCGTGCGTGCGTGCGTGCGTGCGTGCGTGCGTGCGTGCGTGCGTGCGTGCGTGCGTGCGTGCGTGCGTGCGTGTGTGTGTGTGTGTGTGTGTGTGTGTGTGTGTGTGTGTGTGTGTGTGTGTGTGTGTGTGCATCCATTCATGCATACGCATACTTGTGTGTGTGCAAGCGAATTTGTGTATGTGTGTGAGTGAGTGAGTGAGTGAGTGTGTGTGTGTGTGTGTGTGTGTGTGTGTGTGTGTGTGTGTGTGTGTGTGTGTGTGTGTGTGTGTGTGTGTGTGTGTGTGTGTGTGTGTGTGTGTGTGTGTGTGTGTGCGTGCGTGCGTGTGTGTGTGGTCTCTGCGTATATGTGCATGTGCGTATGTGTATGTGTCTGCGTGTGGGTCTGTTCGTGTGTGTATGTGTCTGTATGCATGTGTGTGTGTGTGTGTGTGTGTGTGTGTGTGTGTGTGTGTGTGTGTGGTGTGTGTGTGTGTGTGTGTGTGTGTGTGTGTGTGTGTGTGTGTGTGTGTGTGTGTGCGTGCGCGCGTGTGTGTGTGCGTATGTGTGCGTGCGTGTGTGTGCGTATATATGTGTGTGCGCACATGTTTATTTGTGTGGGGGGGGGGGTGGTGGGAGGGGGATAAGGTGAGGTAGAGGGGCAGTATGATGGGTGAGGACAAGCACTGAGGATGTTTCTGTGATCTGATGAGATGAAAAAAAATGTCAGGACACCAACAACAGCTTGGTCAAATTTACATCTTTTTTTCACATTTTCTGGCATTGGAAAGCCCATCATGAATGAAACTGCTAGCACGAAAAGTTTTCTTCTTTGCACTTTCAGACTCACACAGAGACTCTGACTCGTATATATGTCGTAAAACCCATCAAACAGAAAACCTGTAGATGTAATGCTGGTGTAGAAGATTGGATTACTGTTTCTGGACACATTCCATGTTCAGGTTAGCCCACAGTACTTATTTGAACTGACTCTCACATACTCATCCGTGGTTTGTGACCTAAGCTGTTTCTTACTACAGCAGGCGACTGTTGCAGCTCTTATCCATACATGAAATACCCCTGAATTGACACGTAGAGCATTGTATGTGGGCAGCCTGCTGTTATTGCACCCAGTCCTGTTGAAAAAAAAACAGTCCGCTAGTTCATTCGTTCAGACATGTCTGGTGTACTTCACAGCTTTATCTCCATATTTGGGTCCTCCCTATTCTCTGGCACTTGTGGATACGCCTGCCTGGGGGACGTCGCTACGGTAGAAATCCCTACGCCAGATGTTTGGAAGTTCTGAATGTCCTTGTTCCCTCATTTTCGATGTGATGTCTAACCCCTTACATGTTCATTTCTGCCTGTACTCTGTTTAAAATAAAAGAGAGAGAGAGACGGACGAAAAAAGATATTTAAAAGGAAAAAAGAAGTGAAGGAGAAAAAAGAAAAGAGAAAAAGGACAAACAGAAAAAACAAGAAAGTAGTCAAAAGAAAAAAAAGGGGAGGTGGTGGGAAAAAAGAAAAAAAGAGTAAAAACAAAGAAGAATAAAGAAAAAAGGATGGCAGAAAAGAAAAAAGACACACAAAAAACCCGGACAAGACCAAAAATTGAAAGAAAGAATTAAAAGCATAAATGTAGGGAGAAAGACGAACACAAGAAAGAAAGAAAATAGATTGCTGAGAAGCGTCAGCTGGCTTTTTAACGAGAGTCCATGCATTGTGCCTTGTAGTGTGGACCTTGCCAAAATGAACACTGTCAACGAAGAGGCATAAGCTCTGATGGAGTTATCTTCTCTCGCATGGCAGTCTCCATCCTCCTTGCTTTTGTTTTTGCTTCCTTGGCTTAGGACACAGAAAGTCATGGAAGATCTGCAGCCACCCTCACCCCCCCCCCCTCACCCCCCCCCCCCCCCCCCCCCCCCCCCCCCCCCCCCGCCTCTTCCTCCTGACTTCTCCCAGCTTTCTCCTGTCTGGTTAGTTATATAGTTCATGCAAATGTACTCCCGAAATCACGTCAGGGAAAACTATGAAAATATGTCCAGTAGACCAAGTGGAAAATACTGACATGGTGTGTGTGTGTGTGTGTGTGTGTGTGTGTGTGTGTGTGTGTGTGTGTGTGTGTGTGTGTGTGTGTGTGTGTGTGTGTGTGTGCATGCTTGTATGCATGTGTGTGTGTAAAGGCGGAGGGGAAGGGGGGGGGGGGTAAGGTGACGGAGCGTGGAAAGGGAGTGTGGGCAACCACTGGTTATACTTCAGCAATCTAGTGAGATAAAAAAAATCATCAAGACGACAAAACTAAATTGGTCAAATTTACCAAATCTTACACTTTCATACCTGGTGTATTTCACAGCTTTATCTCCACATCTGGCGGCTGCCTACTCTCTGGCACTTGTGGACAGGCCTGGTTGGGGACGGTGCTGGGTGTTAAGAAATGCAGCTTGCCCATGTGAAATGCTTACTTTTGTCATTTCTTTGCCAGTTCATCCCTGATGTGTTTTACTTTGCCTGTGTTCAGTTCTAACAGAAAACAAAGAGGGGAATGAACAAAGAAATGAAGGAAAGGAGGGAGGAATAGAGAAAAAAGACACAAAGAGAAAGGACAAACAAACTTTTTAAAAAGCAAAAAAGTAGACAAAAGAAGAAGTAGAAAAGGAAAAGTGCGTGTAACAAAGAGGGAGGAATAAAACGAAGGAAGGAAGGGAAAAGAAAAGGAAAAGTGCGTGTAACAAAGAGGGAGGAATAAAACGAAGGAAGGAAGGGAAAAGAAAAGGAAAAGTGCGTGTAACAAAGAGGGAGGAATAAAACGAAGGAAGGAAGGGAAAAGAAAAGGAAAAGTGCGTGTAACAAAGAGGGAGGAATAAAACGAAGGAAGGAAGGAAAAGAAAAGGAAAAGTGCGTGTAACAAAGAGGGAGGAATAAAACGAAGGAAGGAAGGGAAAAGAAAAGGAAAAGTGCGTGTAACAAAGAGGGAGGAATAAAACGAAGGAAGGAAGGGAAAAGAAAAGGAAAAGTGCGTGTAACAAAGAGGGAGGAATAAAACGAAGGAAGGAAGGGAAAAGAAAAGGAAAAGTGCGTGTAACAAAGAGGGAGGAATAAAACGAAGGAAGGAAGGGAAAAGAAAAGGAAAAGTGCGTGTAACAAAGAGGGAGGAATAAAACGAAGGAAGGAAGGAAAAGAAAAGGAAAAGTGCGTGTAACAAAGAGGGAGGAATAAAACGAAGGAAGGAAGGTAAAAAGAAAAGGAAAAGTGCGTGTAACAAAGAGGGAGGAATAAAACGAAGGAAGGAAGGGAAAAGAAAAGGAAAAGTGCGTGTAACAAAGAGGGAGGAATAAAACGAAGGAAGGAAGGGAAAAGAAAAGGAAAAGTGCGTGTAACAAAGAGGGAGGAATAAAACGAAGGAAGGAAGGGAAAAGAAAAGGAAAAGTGCGTGTAACAAAGAGGGAGGAATAAAACGAAGGAAGGAAGGGAAAAGAAAAGGAAAAGTGCGTGTAACAAAGAGGGAGGAATAAAACGAAGGAAGGAAGGGAAAAGAAAAGGAAAAGTGCGTGTAACAAAGAGGAGGAATAAAACGAAGGAAGGAAGGGAAAAGAAAAGGAAAAGTGCGTGTAACAAGAGGGAGGAATAAAACGAAGGGAAGGAAGGGAAAGAAAAGGAAAAGTGCGTGTAACAAAGAGGGAGGAATAAAACGAAGGAAGGAAGGGAAAAGAGGGAGGAATAAAACGAAGGAAGGAAGGGAAAAGAAAAGGAAACAAATAACCAACAAGACAAAAATTAAAATAAAGAAGATGTACAACAGAAAGAACAAAGCGACAACAAATGAAAGAAAATAAAAGACATTGACTGGTAATATCAGCTTTTTTTTCCCTTTTCCCTTATTTTTTAGCGACGGTCCATTGATGGAAGGGACACAAGATTTCACAATGAGAGTCAGAGTGGCGGCGTGCCCTGCAGTGTGGACCTCCCCGAAATGAACGCTGTCAATGAAGATGCATGAGCTGTGCTGGCGTTTCCTTTTCTTGCACGGCACCATCCATCTTTGTTGTTTTGTCCTTCTCTCTTGGCTTAAGACACAGAAAGTCATGACAACGCTACATCGACCCTGCTCCCTTCACACACACACACACACACAACACACACACACACACACACACACACACACACACACACACACACACACACACACACACACACAAACACACACCTCATTTGGAGGAATTCAATATTAATACTCAAATAAGGAACACAAATCTGGTTTTTAATAAAGTAATTCTTATCATCTTGTTGCTTTTACTTCCCATGATGCAATGAAAAGGAAAAGATCCTTATAAATATACTTGTAAAAAAAAAAAAAAAAAAAAAAAATATATATATATATATATATATATATATATATATATATATATATGTGTGTGTGTGTGTGTGTGTGTGTGTGTGTGTGTGTGTGTGTGTGTGTGTGTGTGTGTGTAAAGTAATATCTGTCAACCACACCACTAATTTCATCAAAATAACAACCAAGTAAAGCAGTAGTTTCCGAGGCAAAATTTGAAATTCCAGCACCATTTGTGATATCAAGCTCATGATCAAGTTTGGGATCTTCGTCTTCTATAAAATTACACTGAAAAATATTGGTGTAATGGATAATATGCGTACTTATATTGCTAACTTTTCTTCGAATAGATTTACATAGACTTTGAAATTCATATTCAGTTCCCAGACAGCGAAACGTGGGTCTGCTCCCAAGGATCAGTTATCTCTACTTTTTTGTTTACTATATTTTAGCTGAACCTCCAAAATATCGATCTAAAGATACACTTAAAGCTCAATCTGCGGACAATATGATCGTGAATAAAGGTGACAAGACTCTGAAGTACATAAAGAAAGTATATCAGCACGAACTCTGTACAGATGATAACTTTATGATGGAAAATGGGCGAGCTTTATCACTGGACAAAACGAACGCCATGTTGTTTAAACCCAGGCTATGACTCAGAAAAACTGTCAGTTTTCACAGTAGTCTGTACTATTATGAAATACACGCAAACTGTAAAATTTCTGGGTGTCTGTCTTACCAAAACATGTGTTTTGGAAGTGTCACATCGATTACATATTGTATGCAGCAAGAAAAGATCTTAATTTTCTTAAAGTAATAAGTACACATCATTGGGGACCATATACCAAAACACTCATATCTCTTGCCATCTGTCTTGTGCGTTTACGGCTGACTTATGATCAAGAAGAATTCTAGTGTTCCACTGCCTTTGTAAAGAAACTACGAAGCGTAGATTACAAGATAACTCTCCAAAGCATGCTTCAACGTTAGGATCTTACAGAGGAACAGGAGCTTTACGTCTCTATGCTCAAAGAAAGATTTCAGTTGAAAAGAATGTTGTAAAATCTTCTGTTTATAGTATATATTCCCAAGTGAAATTATTCCAAACTCACAGTTCGATTTGCAGGAAGAGCCAAGAAAATACAGTCATCAAAATTGATTAATAGATTTAATTCATACATTGTTCGTACCACAGAATAAGATGGAAAAGATTGCCATTAAATATTCTGTTTTTCCTGTTCCAGAATGGGTTCAAAATAAAGTATCTAAAAACCGCTCACCTAGTCTGATGAATAGTCCAGTATATTCCAGAAGAATACTAATGCAAAATCAGTGTGCAGAATATCTGAAGGTATATATAGATATATCTTTCCTGTTCACGGCAATACTGGAGCAGCTTTCACAGTTCCTTTATTGAAAATAGAGAAGAAAAAAAACGGTACGCCACAGAAAAAAACATCATTTTGTTTTTACTGCTGAATCTGTAGAAATACTAATGGTTTAAAAATCACATAGCAAATATCTCAATGAATGTACATACAGTTCTACTCTCTGCATCTTCGACGTCTGTGTTATATGCCATCATATCCCCATGTCTGAAAAAGCAACCCGTGATGACAATTGAAATGATACATATAATTCATCCATTGTCTATCAACGGTTCCAGTGTCCTCTACAGCTGGGCGCCTTCTCACTGCAGAATAGTTTCCAAAGAGTGGGCAGGTCAGGCTGTCTGAAGGACTGGGTGCCTTCTCACTGCAGAAGAGTTTCCAAAGAGAGGGCAGGTCAGGCTGTCTGAAGGACTGGGTATCTTCTCACTGCAGAATAGTTTCCAAAGAGAGGGCAGGTCAGGCTGTCTGAAGGACTGGGTGCCGTCTCACTGCAGAATAGTTTCCAAAGAGAGGGCAGGTCAGGCTGTCTGAAGGACTGGGTACCTTCTCACTGCAGAATAGTTTCCAAAGAGTGGGCAGGTCAGGCTGTCTGAAGGACTGGGTGCCTTCTCACTGCAGAATAGTTTCCAAAGAGTGGGCAGGTCAGGCTGTCTGAAGGACTGGGTGCCTTCTCACTGCAGAATAGTTTCCAAAGAGAGGGCAGGTCAGGCTGTCTGAAGGACTGGGTGCCGTCTCACTGCAGAATAGTTTCCAAAGAGTGGGCAGGTCAGGCTGTCTGAAGGACTAGGTACCTTCTCACTGCAGAATAGTTTCCAAAGAGTGGGCAGGGCAGGCTGTCTGAAGGACTGGGTGCCTTCTCACTGCAGAATAATTTCCAAAGAGTGGGCAGGTCAGGCTGTCTGAAGGACTGGGTGCCTTCTCACTGCAGAATAGTTTCCAAAGAGAGGGCAGGTCAGGCTGTTTTCCAAGGACTGGGTACCTTCTCACTGCAGAATAGTTTCCAAAGAGTGGGTAGGTCAGGCTGTCTGAATGACAGCAAACAGCTGAGAAGGCTCAGTCCAACTCCATATCCGTAAGAGCCACATGAATGTTGCCCATATACAGAAGAAGGGTCCCGCTATCTGGTCAGTGAGTCGCATGATGTTTTGAACAATCGTTATTACCAGTATTGTGTACAGTTGAGGAATGCTGCTACTGCTAGGACATTTCCAAATAATTCACCATCCTACACTTCTTACAACTTCGATGTACAGATTATGTTTAGATATGTTTCAACAACAATTTTTTTTAATACAGATTGCTCGTGTGGCAACATTTTCGTGTAAAGCAGTTACTCAATCACTTTCAGTACCAAGGCAGTTAGTTTATAAAAGATTAATCGATCAATTTGTTAATCAGTATGCTATTGTCCACAGTATTTTGAACGGTTTTTCATTACTTCGATTTACTGTGAATCCTCTGATTCCAGGCCTCTGATTTGTTTACT
>CM031620.1:65026882-65034382 GCA_018398815.1 Conus ventricosus | reverse complement strand
CCCGAGACCAACCTCTCTCCTTATCGGTTTTTGTTTGTTTGTTTGTTTTGTTGTTGTTGTTTTAAACCCAGTCGCTCTGAATCGATCCTTCTATTATATTCAACTTGTTCTGTTCAGTCTTTCTTCTTTTTCAGTCTTATTCGTCCAAAATATCCGCGCAGGTGTATAGTTCATCCGAACAATGGTATCGTTTTAGCTGCAGACGTTTGGATTTTCTTTCTCGGTGTGTGTATGTTGTGTGTGCGTGCGTGCGTGCATGCGTGCGTCGTTGCGTGCATGCGTGCATGCGTGCGTGCGTGCGTGCGTGCGTGCGTGCGTGCGTGCGTGCGTGCGTGTGTGTGTGTGTGTGTGTGGTGTGTGTGTGTGTGTGTGTGTGTATCTTCCTCTCTATCTATCTATCTATCTATCTATCTATCTGTGTATCTATCTCTTTCCATCTCTCTCTCTCTCTCTCTCTCTCTCTCTCTCTCTCTCCCCTCTCTCTCTCCTCTCTCTCCCTCTCTCTCCCCCTCTCTCTCCCTCTCTCTCTCTCTCTCCCTCTCTCTCTCTGAGTCTGTATCTCTCTCTCTGACTGATACATGTGCTGGCCTGCTGCCTTCTTGCATCGTAACATTTATTTCATTATGTAATTGCCGTATGTAAAATGCTTCATTTCATACCTCTGGCATATCCTCCCATTGTATTATTTCTTCTCTCTCTCTCTCTCTCACTCTCCCCCCTCTCTCTCCTCTCTCTCTCTCTCTCTCTCTCTCTCTCTCTCTCTCTCTCTCTCTGTCTGCCTGTCTGTCTGTCTGTCTGTCACTTTTCCTCTCTCCCAGTTTCTTTCTTTTTCTGTATCTCCTCAGCTATTCATTACGTATTTTCTCTTTCGCTTGGCATCACATCTATGCTTCGTTTGTGCATTCTTTATTACGTTTGGCATCATTTTAAGTGGTTTTTGTCTTTTTTTACTGTTTTTTTCTCTCGTTCTCTCTGTCTCTGTCTGTCTGTCTGTCTGTCTGTGCTGTCTGTCTGTCTGTCTGTCTTCTCTCTGTCTGTCTGTCTGTCTGTCTGTCTCTCTGTCTGTCTGTCTGTCTGTCTGTCTGTCTCTCTCTCTCTCCTCTCTCTCTCTCTCTCCTCTCTCTCTCTCTCTCTCTCTCCCCACAGACCATCACCCTCTCTTAATTGTCCCATGTCCCCTCCCCCCTCCCCTTCCCGAGACCAACCTCTCTCCTTATCGGGTTTTTGTTTGTTTGTTTGTTTTTGTTGTTGTTGTTTTAACCCAGTCGCTCTGAATCGATCCTTCTATGATGTTCAACTTGTTCTGTTCAGTCTTTCTTCTTTTTCAGTCTTATTCGTCCAAAATATCCGCGCAGGTGTATAGTTCATCCGAACAATGGTATTCGTTTTAGCTGCAGACGTTTGGATTTTTCTTTCTGTGTGTGTGTGTGTGTGTGTGTGTGCGTGTGCGTGTGTGCGTGTGTGTGTGTGTGTGTGTGGTGCGCGCGCGCGTGTGTGTGTGTGTGTGTGTGTGTGTGTGTGTGTGTGTGTGTGTGTGTGTGTGTGCAAACGTGCGTGCGTGAATGCTTGCGTCGTTGCGTGCATGCGTGCGTGCGTGCGTGCGTGCGTGTGTGTGTGTGTGTGTGTGTGTGTGTGAAACAAAATCTATTCTTTCAGGTTCACATTCGTCGTATACGTTTATTTCTACCATCCTTCTACTCTTTCTCCTGGCTCTCTATCCTTCCGTCCTTATCTAACAGTCACTGGCACTGGATGCCACACATTCCCTCGCCCATCACGGCCGTGGGCACTCAACAGCTAAAGGCTTTTCCAGATGGGTTGGCCCGCCCACCGCGGGACAGTCCACAGCAGCTTGTGGATCGCCTTGTCTGGTACATATCTTGAATATGTAAATAGGGAAGATACTAGGGACAGCACACCGGATGCCGACGTTCGACCTGAATTTAAATAACTAACTAGGGGAGATCGCAAACCTCCACCACGGTCGGACAGTCCTTCCTTGACTACATTCGGGTCCTTATCCTGACCCGTGCCAAATCTTACAAGTCCACCGTAGACATCATACATCTTAAAGTTATGTCATTTTACCATCGAGCTCCACACATTAGTTCTGGAGAAACTTTAGAAAATGTCAAAAAGGCGCCATCTTGGCAATCTAAAAGGAATGAATGAGTGAGAGAGTTCTTTAATTTAGAGTCTGTTCACACTTGATGATATTAGACTTCTTTTTTTTTTTAAAAAGGGAGCGAGGGGAAGGGGGGGGGGGCGTTTATAAAAAAAAATCTATTTATTTGATGCATGGAAAGCACTTTTGCTATTTGCACAATTTCTGGTTTGTGGTTATTATTTTGATAGAATCATGTACAGTCACATCCACGTTCAATTCTTCATATAATGAAGTTGATATTGAACAATGAAAAAGAATATGGTCCACTGACAGAAGGCTTGAACAATCGCATGCTACAGTTTGGGAAAATTTGGTTTTCCACGAATTCAGTCGAAGTTTGTCTATTAAAGATGACAAATATCGTGGACATGATAAGATTTCATACTTCTCTGGAAGCTGTTCACTGTTCACAAATTTTTCTAATAACGAATTAATTTCTTGAACATCAGGTTTTAAATTACTCTCAGGTGGGGTTTTTTTTTTTTGCTTTTTTTTTCTTAATGCACTATCTCTAGCTAATTTATCTGCTGTTTCATTACCAGATATGTCACAGTGTGATGGAATCCAGCAAAGAGATGTCCCAATTCCCTTCAACATAATAACATGCATATGATATCTTATTTCAAAAAGTACGTCTTTTCTTATCTTTGATTCTCAATTTTGCCAGCTATATAGCTGGGACCTGGAATCAACGCAGAAAAGTATTTCATAGACAGCAGTGTTATTGTCACACATAAAAATCAACGCCATAAGAATAGCATACAGTTCTGCCGTAAATATGGAGAACCCTTTCCCAAGAGAAAAGGATCTACGAATCTTCAGCAACGGAATCACAAAACCTTAACAGTTTTACTATCTATTGACTGTAATTTCTTCAACAGGGAATCTAGAGCATTGAAATAAACCTCTTACCCATAAATGAGCTTCGATCGAACTAAGCTAGTAGCTAAATGCAATAGAGTTTTGGTATCTTGACCCCATGGATGTGCATTGATTATTATTAGTAGATTTAGCCTTTGTCTTGCGTCACTTACCAATTTCTCAATGTGCAACAGCCAGTTTATTTTATAGGTTAAGGTCACACACAGAAATTTTACATTTCGTGAATATTCTAATATTTTCTCATTTAAAACTAGCTGAGGCAAATATTTAGGATTTTCCCCGTTAAAAAAAAAGTGTTTTTTCTCCAGACAATGTAAGCCCGTGTTCAGTCATATATTTGTTGATTTTATCTTTTTTCAACTGATATATTGTTTTAACATAATTTATTGCTCTCTTTTCATTGCTCTCTAATAATGGTATTCAACCACACAGCTAGATCATCAGCATATTGCACTAAATGTATATTATTATATATTATCTTGGGAAGGTCGTGAATAAGTATAGTGAATAAGTATAGTGAATAAGTGTAGTGAATAAGTATAGTGAATAAGACTGGTGCCATCGCGGAACCTTGTGGACTTCATATAATATCTTTAAAATAAGAATAGACTGCCTATTTTTGTGCAAATAGATCTTCCACTTAAGAAACATTTTATGTACTGATGTGATAATCCACTTATTCCAATATTTTTTAACTTGTAAAGCAGACATGCATGCCAAACACTGTCATACGCTTTTTGATGTCGAAAAAAAAGTAGCTAATGTACTTTTTCGTCACGCAATTTTTTTTTTAACGCGGATTGTAATCTTTACAAGATGATGTGTCGTACACCTACCTCTTCGAAAATCTGTGTGATTATTTGAGATTATGTTCCGTTTTCTCACAGTAATGCACGAGACGCTTTTCAACATTTTTTTTCTATCAATTTTCCAGCATGCGAGGTTAGAACTATTGGTCTATAACTTTCAACCGAAGACCTAGGTTTACCTTTTTTAGGAATAAGTATCACAACTGCCCTCTTCCATATGCTTGGCAGAGTTTCATTTTGCCAACATTTTTGGTCCAATGAGTGAAGTAACACCTTCCAGGTCTCAGGCAAGTGGGTTAAAAACTGGTATGAGATACCATCAAAACCAACAACCGTTTTGTTAGAAGAGAAGGATTCCAGAGTTTCACTCAAGTCTTCATAGGAAATAGAAGAATTTAAATAGTGTTGCTAATCTGGAACAGGATCTTCATAATGTGGATTTTTCTCTCTCCCTTTTCTCTGTAATACTGGATATCTGAACTTAGATTGGACCAAAAAAATATTTTCCGAGAATACCTTAACAAACGCCTCTGCATTGTCCATGAATGTTGGTACAACACCAATTTCTTTAATGGGAAATGATGGCAGATTAAATCTATTCTTCATATATTTGACTTTTTTTCCACACCCTATGCATATCTTTTGAATCCCAAACTTCAGATAAACAAAAACTGGAAAAACAGATCCTTTTGGCTTTGGCAATCACCCTGTTGGAGTTAATTTTAGCACGTTTAATTTCTATAAAAATGTTCATATCCTCGTCCCTTAGCCATGTTCATAAGCTGCTTTCTTCAGAGACACTGCTTCTGCACATTCTTCATTCCACCATCCATTACCAGAGTATTTATGTTCTTTTATATTATTACTACACTTGCGGCTTGATTTTTCAGCTGCTAATAAAATAGCGTGGCTCAGATTGTCATAAAATGTCGATATCATCATGTTCTATATTGTTATAATTCATTATTAACAATGAGGATTGACCAGCAACCCAATCAGCTTTGTTGTAAGAAAATTGTGGAATTATATCGTCAAATCCTTATCTTCATCAATAACCTTTTCATTCAATAGCAAAACAATAGGAAAATGGTCACCCCCCAACGTGTCTTCACCTGTTAACCGGCATGTATTAACTGCTAAATCTGGTGATGCCAAAGTCAAATCAATAGCAGTGGTCTATGAGTAGACAGACAACTCCGGCACTCTGGTAAGGCTACCATCATTTAAAAAGACTAAGTCAGAATCCACTGTATTTTCAACGAGACCATTACAAGTTGTTTGAGATCAACCAGGTTTCCAAAACGGAGCATGTGCATTGAAGTCTCCTAGGATAATAACTTTTTTGTTAGTCAAAGAAAGATGTTTTATCCAATCTGAACTGTTAGCAGTTTGGTCGTTTGGATAATAGATAGAAATTGCTTTAACACTAGTTTCCTTATTAATCTTAATAAATGCAGCAGTAGAAAAAAGCTCTTCTGTATGATTGGGGATGTCCAATGCATTATAAGGAGAGTAGCATAGGCCAGTTCTTATGTAAATAGCAGTTTGAACCTTGTTAGTGGATTTATTTTACAACTGTATAAGGATGGATAGTAAAAGTTTCTGATTTTTGTTAAGTTCGTTTGGCTCAACGTTTAAAGATTGTAAAGCAAGAATGTCACAATAACTTGAAGAAATGTGAGATTCAAACTGAAGTAAGTTTTTTTAACACAAATCTAATCTACTGTTTCATTGGAACATTGAAAGACTGTCATCATCTGGCTTCATGCTGAACAGTAATTAAAATTTTATTACTTACAGATTGTCACCAAATCGGTTTTAGAATCTATGTCAATTCCACTGATGCTGATGGAGCTGCCAGCGTAAGGTCTGTAGTAATGGTAGTCGACAGGGAATTTGTACTGTTATTGGTACCACCTGAAGGGCTTGTCTCGTGCCGCTCGTCCCCATGCCGTCGTCTTAAATTATTTTCTGATGGGTCGCTCCCAAAGAGCCGGTGGACATGTCGCCCCAAATTTCTTGCAAGTACACTGGCACCTTGTCGGATGGGTGGATGGGCTCTCTCATGAAGGTTTTGCTCTGAGCTGGAAGGTTTTCATGTGAGAGGACCGATGCATTGTTTTGTGGTAAATCAGAAAGTAGACAAGCGTTGCACGCTTCCCGTCTACATTCCAGAGTCTTGTCTTTAACAGGGGCAGTCCTACTCTCCACAACTTTTGTCTTTGGAAGTTGATTTTTGATCTGTTGAACAACACTGATCAGTTCCTTTGATGCCACTCTTGGATTAGTGCCTTTAATGTCGTTGATACCAGAGTGAAGGGCGAAGTGGAGGGAGGGGCTGCTTGGTTGCTACAGTTGACTACACTGAGTATCGAAACCGCCTGACTCAAGTTTACTGTCATATCACTCTGGCATCTGACAATTTCTTCTAACACATCAATCTTTTTACAGTGTTTCGATGAGTGTTGTTAAGTTTTTGAGTGAACTCACGGTTGTGTTGTCCGTCAGAGCACCCTGATCGTCTTTTTCAATACAATCCTTCTCTTGATCGTTTTTCCGACCTTGATGCGCTTGCACATCCTTAAGTAGATTTTCTTGTTGTCTACGTTTTTGTTGACCTATATTTGTTAATTCTTCGGTTCATTGGCGTTCCCCTTGCTTCCCATGCTGCGAGATCTTGTATGCCCAGTCATATTCACTATTCTTACAAAATATACTAGAGACAAGCCTGTTGACTTCTAAACTCTATCCGCCATCTTGGGTGACCAATCTAAAAGGAAGAAAAAAAATGCCCGGACCCGTCCGTTCATCCGGTCTTCCCCACAATCCAATGACTGGGCCCTTAGGCCACATTCCACCATTCCACCGTTTTCTGAACATTGGTTCTGTAGTGCTGGTTCAGTCTTGCTGACAGACAGACAGACAGAGGTGAGTGAAAACATGACATACCTGGCGAATGGAGAGAGAGAGAGAGAAGAGAGAGAGAGAGAGAGAGAGAGAGAGAGAGAGAGAGAGAGAGAGAGGCGGGGGGGGAGGGGGAGAGAGACGGAGAGAGGGAGAGACAGACAGACAACATAGACTGGCAGACAGACTGAAAGATAGACAGACAGAGACACGCAGACAGGCAAGCTAATGTAATATTGCTTATAGCCCAGCCGACCGATAAGAAGAAACAGATAGAGTGGGTGGGAGGAGAGAAGGAGGGAGTGAGAGAGAGAGACAGAGACAGACAGAAGGACAGACAGACAGACAACATAGACTGGCAGACAGACTAAAAGATAGACAGACAGAGACACGCAGACAGGCAAGCTAATGTAATATTGCTTATAGCCCAGCCGACCGCAAAGGGCCATATCAGAGCAGTCACTGCGTTCAAGTCTTCTAGAAAAAAGAAAAAGAACATCACACAACCCTTTAAGATACATCTTTTTAAAAGCACACCGGAATCTTTGTTAAACATCTTTCTTCCGTAAAATCGTAGATCAGATGAAAAATGTTTAATCTCCCTCGGGAATTCAAGATCACACTAGGTGAGGCATCTCTGAACAAGGTTTTCATGGACTCTGCTGTAAAATGTTGTGTCTCACATCGTGCAAATCCCAACACTCAAAAAGAATATGTTTCACTGTGAATGGTACGTGA